>NW_027019302.1:34696-44696 GCF_013076305.1 Rhopilema esculentum | reverse complement strand
CAGCACTAGCACCAGCCCAAGCATAAGCACCAGAACAGGCACCATTACCAACAAAAGCACTAGCATAAGCACCAGCACCAGCATCGACGTAAGCACGGGCACCAGCTTCAGGCACCAGGACCAGCACCAGCTATAACACCAGCACCAGCACCAGATTCAGCACCAGAATCAGCACCAGCACTTGCACTAATACAAGCACAAGCACCAGCACCGGCCCAAGCACCAGCACCAGCACAAGCACCAGCACAAGCACCAGCACAAGCACCAGCACAAGCACCAGCACAAGCATCAGCACCAGCACCAACACTAGCACCAGCACAAGCACCGGCACAACCACAGGTAACAGCTCCAGCACGAGCAATAGCACCAGCACCGGCACAAGCACCAGTTCAAAGACCTGCACCAGCACCAGCACCAGCAGGGGCAGAAGCACAAGTACCAGCACCAGCACCAGCGCCAGCACCAGTACCAGCACCAGCAGCAGCACCAGGATAAAACCAGAACAAGAACCAGCACCAACACAAGCACCAGCACCAGCACTAGCACCCGCACCAGCACCAGCACCAGCTTAAGCACCAGTACAAACACCAGCATAAGCACCAGCACCAGCTCCAGCACCAGCTCCAGCACTAGAACCAGCCCAAGCATAAGCACCAGAACAGGCACCAGCACCAACAAAAGCACTAGCATAAGCACCAGCACCAGCATCGACGTAAGCACAGGCACCAGCTTCAGGCACCAGGACCAGCACCAGCTATAACACCAGCACCAGCACCAGAATCAGCAGCAGCACTTGCATTAATACAAGCACAAGCACCAGCACCGGCCCAAGCACCAGCGCCAGCACAAACACCAGCTCAAGCATCAGCACCAACACCATCACCAGCACAAGCACCGGCACAACCACAGGCAATAGCTCCAGCACCAGCAATAGTACCAGCACCGACACAAGCACCAGTTCAAAGACCTGCACCAGCACATGCACCAGCACCAGCACCAGCACTAGCACTAGTACAAGCACCATCACAAGCGCCTTTCTTTGGTACTTTCTTTTATCAGATTTATACAGATCCCTTTATCTTTATCTTTAGGTCCCTTTATCTTTTTTCCCGAATTTTAGTTCAAACCATCCCCATTCCACACTCTTACTATACATCATGGGCAAATGCTCTGCACTTTGTTTCCCCATTTTTGCTGCTATAAGCATAACCAAAAATTACACTTGAAATGCTTAGGTGCCTTACGAACTGAGCAAAGAGAACAGGGAATGACTTTTTGGAGCCATGATCTAAAATTTCTCCATGCAATCTGCTTTTAGAAACATCAAAACAACCAACTCGCAACCAGGGCCACCAAGTAGGGAAACAGGGGAAATCGCCTTTGAGAGTTTCGGGGCCCTCAAAAAGTAAAACATTTCATTTTCAAAATGCAATAAATCAAATATTAATTACAAGAGAAACTTTAAGAGGTATGCCAAAAAAAGAACAACGTTTTAAACGATGGCAAGAAAATGACTGCAAGAAATGTTCGGGAATGTATTTTAAGACAATCGAAAGCCCATGGTAGCAAAAATTTAGCAAAAATATTTCCCTCTATCCCTAGGGCCTCTAGCTCCTCTCGGCGGCACCGCTCACAACAAGTTCAAAACATAACTATGAAATTGTAGCTCTATATCAGGCTTTGTAAAAACAGTCTTTTTAATTTCTTTGGCATTTTATAGAAACTTTGCTAGGATGCCCCTTAATGCAGGCGTCCACCACTCTAGTGATGGTTTCTTCGTCCTTGTATGCACAAAAAGATATGAAACAATACGCTTTCTATAAGAATATCTAATTTTTTGATGAGCTTCAATTTTCTTTAATTTTTTTATTATGAGCCTAAGATTATTCTTAAATTAATTTTAAGCGACATGAGGTATAACCGGATTGCATTATAGTTTTAAGGACTTCAAGACCAGATACGTCTATTTCAAGACATAAATATGTCTAATTCAAGACAGCATAAAACACTTGTTTTGCTTTCCAAAAGACTCAAAAAACAAAAAACTTAATTTTTGGTGAAGTTTGAGCCTTGTGCTCTTCTTAGATTACTCTTAAATTTCAGAGATTTTTAGCCTCAATGTTCTTATAGACTTTATTCTTATAATAAAAAGTGTGTACACCATATCTGTACTGAGACTGTCCCTTCTCTTTTGACGCATTACTATAATGACAAACATGATCCAAGCTGTATCACTGCGTAAGGCTGTGTGGCGATGCCAAGTGCATTAAGGCTGCGTTTGGCATTACGCTGATTTCTTTAGTTTTCTGACAAACTGCACTGGTTTTTGCATAGTTTACAACTAATATTTTTATTTTTTATATTATTGCAAAATAACTTTAAAACTATTCTAATCCAGTTTGTCCATAGATTTGGAAGCTTTAGGCGAAAAAAATGCGTAAAGTGGCCCACTATGACTAATAACAGTTTAATCATTGCACAAAACCGTCTCAATACTGCTACCCTGGGTACCAGAGCCACAAAATTTGAGCGCTTAACTAGGGCCCCATTTTAAGAAATGTCCTCCGCTTATACACTAATATCTTCTAATTTCCGCGCTCGAATTTATGTTGCTCTGGTACCAGTGTACAATACTGCACAAAGTGGTAATTTGGTGGGGCTTCAGAAACCCCCCCCAGCGGCGACGGGCCTGAAAAATGTGATTGCAACAGGGCTACATGTACAGATTTACACTATGGCATGCACATCTATTTGCAACAGTGTGTCTGTTGTGATCGAATGTATAGGCATGCCTTACTATTTATTTTTCGTCCAGATCCGGGGTCGATAGATTCTCTCTGTCCGTTGGCAAAATCACAAAGCCTCCGAAACAGACGAAGACATGATTGACGGCCTCTTGATAGTTCTAGCCCACACGAACTTCTGAGAGTTGGATTATAAACGCCCTCATGTGTTTTTTACTAAACAATTAATTCACATTTCCGCTTGTTACTGGGTTGTTCTGCTTGTTCCTGGGTTGTTCCGCTTGTTACTAGGTTGTTCCGCTTGTTCCTCGTTTTAGCAACCTCGCCTATCTATCAGGTAAGTAGCCTGCGCGCAGTCTTTTGTTTGCTGGACATGCGGGAAATGTAAAGACTGCGAATCAGCAAACGATTATTCGTATTTGCCTAAATTTACCTATTGTCCTATGAACCAATCAAAAGCTGGTTCGGAATTCTCCGAACCGTAAAATCATTGGTTGGGACAACATTGCATTGTTACTCAGGCTACACTGCCTCGCAAGATGGCGACCGGCAGCAGCGAAGGATAGTTGGAGTGGAACGAAGACAAATTTAGAGAGTCTCTTCTGACGGTTTCTTGTTTTTTCCGAGTTACGGAATGGTACGATGATAAAGTTACCATCCTTCGCATTTGGGAAATCGCTAATTTTTCAGGCCATGCCAATCATTGCAGATCATATTTTTGAAAGACCGTTCGGTACCAGCATTTTGGTAATAATATCTCCTCTAGTCGCATTAATGATCGATCAAGTGAATTTCCTTAAGACAAAAGTCGGCCTAACATGTTTATGCTTCCCCGGAGTCGATGCTTTCCTTGGAAAGATGGCGAAAAATACTGTCACGCGATGTTTACAAGGACGCATGCATTGGAATAATTGTCGATGAAGCACACTGCATAAGTCAATAGTAATTAGTAACAACTATGTTTTTTGGAAAAAACCTTTTTTCACTGATCAGTGGGCAATTTCCGGTAAATTAGCATTTTGCTGAGTCGGCAATACGAATAATCGTTTGCTGATTCGCAGTCTTTACATTCCTCGTTCAGCAACAGCAACAAAAGACTGCGCGCAGGCTATCAGGTAAGTGGTAACATTCAATCTTTGTGGAAAATTGCAAGACATCAGAAGATATTATATGAATCTGGTTGAGGAATAGGGTGACATGCCAGGTTGCGTTTTATTAGCTGATTTGAGTTTCGCAAACGTGAATCAATGTTGTTTGCTTTGAGGCAATTTTAATACTAAGACAAAGCGTTAATTGAAGTGTTGAGATACTCGCTTTGTTTTGTACGCGAGTTATGGCATCGCAGCCCCTTTTGTGATTTTTCTAAAGGAAGAATAGTTCAAAGAGGCGTTTAAATGCCTGTCAAAGTTCTCGGAACATAAACAAAATTTTTAACATAATATAAAAAAAGGAAAGAAAAGTAAAATTCATTTTTTAAGAACACAATTCCAAGCTGCAAAAGATAGCTTTCAACGAGTGTGAGGAATTTCGTAAAACATTTTCTAAATTTTCATGAAATACATTGCCTTATTTTGTACAATACTTTCCTTGCTTCCATAGCCATTCCTGTTTACCGTATTCTATCATATTTTTGGTCCCATTAGAGAGTGGGGCTTATTGAGAAAAAGATAAAAATCCACCAATAAAAAATTGAGCTTTGGAATTTAAACAATGATTGTTTTTTGACAAATCAATAACACCTGTTATGGGCATAATAATTACAAGATTTCAATTTCACCCGAGTCGAAATCCTAGTAGATTTGCATAAATATTGGTGTGGCATCTTGAATATTTAAATTGTCAATACCTTCAAATGTATTTTTGTGTAACTCTGTCTGTAGTTGCAGAAGATTTTCCAAATTGAAACAGCATAGGTTTTATTCAATATATTTAAACTGATTACTATTGTAAAGATTAGCTGGTCTCTATATGTTTACAAAATATTTAGGGGGCGCTCATTGGAGGGTGGGTGCTGATTAGAGAAATTTTGCACAAAAGGGGGGCGTGCATTAGAGAAGGAAGCTTATTGGAAAAAATACGCTACTTAACATCGCTTCCGAAAATGGGCGTGGTCAATTTGTTGGGTGTGGTCCTTTAAACTGAGCACCGGTCAAGAAATTTCCTGGATCCGCCCCTGAGACCTTATCTGAATAAGAATAATCCAGAAATTTAGTTTCAAATTTTTAAGGAATGCAGTTCTGATTGAAATATTATGAAACAAATTTACAGCATAATACCTGGGATCTAGAAAATGCTAGGTTTTTGACAAAAGCATCAAACACACAGTATATGTGGATTTGTTTCTAATCAGTTAAATTTTTTATTTTACTAATTTCAAAGAGAGGGTTTTTGTACCTAAGAAAGAAATTCGTACCAAGATATCAAAATATTGCACAGCAAAGTTGCTTAACGAGGAGATACGTGGCATGCTAAACGCTATACAAAGGGAGGAGCCAGCTTTACATTTGTTCGTCTCTTGGTGTGAGGACGGTTTTGAATCTTTACACAGCATACCATCAGCTGTTCAGTCATTGCTCCAGTGTATTTCTTCAACCTCTCCTGTTTGCTCGTATTGCCCACCTATAGATGATGTATTCGCAGTTTTTGAAGCAATATATCGAAAGAGTCAAGTAGGACAAAATGCATCAGCTTTGCTGGTGTTTCAACGGAATGCTCTAGTTATTTTCAATACCCTCTCTGTTGTCAGATCGTCGAAGACCCCATCCCAGTCAAAAGAGCTCCTGGGGGAAGTAAAAAAAGAGGTCTACAGTCTTTTGAAAGAGCACAGCACAAACTTTATCCTGATCAAGAAAATTAATCTCAAGAGACCCCAAACGCTCCTTTTGAAATATTTCAAACACGCTTGAGCAAGGTTTGTTTCTCTTACTTGATTACTGTTTATTCGGACAAATTGATATCTTTGGGTTGCTGAAAATCATTGTGGTTTTTCGGAGGATTAGAAAATTATTTGTCACAAGTTGAGTGTGAATGGACCAGTGCATATTCATCCATGCACAAAATTGCTGAATTTAGAACGTTTTTCTTACATAATTACATTTGCTTGCATTTTCCCAGGAGTTTTTTATTTGCTATTATTGTAGGCCGGATTGATAAAAATTTGCCCGGGACAAAAAATTAGCCAGTCCGCCCCTGAAAATAGACATCTTTTTATTTATTTTTTTTGCACATAGGAGCAAGCAAATGAAACGCAACATATAGACCAAATACAGAGGTGGAGGGTCAGAAGTTATAACTTCCTGATCGCAAAAAAGTCGGCATAAAATCAACTGCAGTGCTTTTAAAGAGAAGACCCTTTCTTGCGTATTTGAATGACGAAAGTTACAATATTATGACGACAACATTTTACTAATAGAAATGAGAGAAATGAAAAAGAACTTCGCCTTACCGTTATCCACACCCAATGAGTTGAAAAACTGTAGCGCTTAGTAATGTTGATGGAATTTTTACGAATAAAGCGGAGTTTGAAATCCTTATCATTAATCCACAAAAAGACTGGATCGAGCAACCTCTATTAGGCGCCATTACAAAGGCCACCCAAAAGTCAAAGGTCAAGCACATTTCATGGGAAATCCAAATCTGTTAGGGACAGCGATGGCTAATCATGGAACACAGCGTTGCGCTTTTGGTTTTAATAAGAGAAGAAAGCTGAAAATAGACGCCGAATTATTCAGAAGTGATGGCGATGGAAGTTCAGATGAAAAATCCAAAATAAATAACAAATTGCCAAGAACTTTTCACTCGTAAGTTATCATTTCAGTTTGTGTATTTTAGGCCCGTTTCATTTGGCAAAGGTCGAGCGGAATTTGTCTCTTTGTTTCATTATATTCCACAATGTATGCAAACTTTGACTTCCAATAAATTTTATATTAGTGATGTTTTTTATTTCTCAGGTTTCAAATTGATTATGGTAAAATACAGAGATGTACAATGAATGGGCCGCGAGGAGTGGATTCATAGCAAGAATTCCAGAATTTGCTCCGACCACTTCAAGGAAGAAATGATTGACCGATCAGCCAATAATTTATGCAGAACATTTAAAACAGGTGAATCTTGAAATTGATTTTACTTAGATATTTTCTAGCACTTTTCATTTTTTCATTTTCATTTCAAAAATCTTTACACACGAATTCCTAGTCAGTTATCAAACAAAAAAATAAACTACTTTTATTACAATTACTTCTTTAATATATATAAAATAAAGATGTTGCTGTTCTACCTAGGGATCGTGTTTTGTTTAGGGAATTTATCAACTTTGCAAGAATCCTTTCAAGTTTCTTTTAAACATGGACATTGTGGGGCTCATTCTGATGTTTCTTGGAATCTCATTCCATGTTTTAGCCCAGAGTGAAAGAAACTTCCCTTTGAGAATTCCAAATTTTGCCTTGGGATGTCAATATCAAGCTGATTCCTTGTCGAATTCCTCAATATCTCTGATCTAGTAATAAATTTACCTTTTAGGCTGTCAGGGCAAAGACCATTCATCATTTTGTACGTCATTATGGCCCTGTCATATTTAATTAGATTCGAAACTGAAAGCCATTTACAGATCCACCCGTCCTCAAATTTAGCACTTTCAATTAATGTTTGAGCCCTGTCTTGAAGGCGCTGAAGATGTTCAAGTTTTGTAGCGGACAGACTTTAATTCATCACCCTATCTTAGATGGCTCTCGAAAAGTGCCCTTTAAACCCGGTCCAATTTCGACTGTGGGAGTATGTTTTTAAGTTTCCTCAACGAAGAAAGACCACGCTTAAGTTTACACTTAAGCCTCTTGTACTGCTTCTTCCAAGATAGGTTTTCATCGATAGTGACCCCGAGATATTTTACTTCATGGGCTCGTTGGAATTTTTCTCCATTTATTTCAACGTTTATCTCCCCCTGGATACGGTTAATTCGTCTTTTATGACCAATTACCATATATTCAGTTTTATTGGTGTTCAGACTAAGCTTATTTTGCCGCATCCACTCTGCAATGTTCTTACCCTTAGTTTTTAAGTCATTGCACAGTTCCTCAATGTCTTTTGCAGAGCATGTCATGCTAGTGTTGTCTGCATACATTTTTGTTGAGCTTTTCTCTAAGCATCGCTCAAAATCATTTACGTATAGGATGAAAAGGAGGGCCCAAGGCACGACACTGTCTATTATTATCGTGGTTCGGTCGTGTCACTGGGGAGGATAGTGGGCTTAGCTCCTTAAAAAGCATCGAATTGGTTGGAAAATTTCGGAAACCTCAGTAGTTTGTCGGATTTTCAAAAATAATTTTACCTTATGCTTACGCCACCCCTCCCTAAAAAAGATTTTTCTTCACAAACAATTTTTTTTCACTTTTTCTGCGTCCTTGCTGACGTTTATAAATGAATCAGAAAAGTTCAAAAAAATTATATGAAAAAACAACACTTTGCAAGGGGGCAAAAATTTAAACATCTTTTTCTCTGAATTTGGAAGAAGTGGAATAACGCAAGCTAGAAAATTCAAAAAGTGGAGTAGACTTTTATGGGTATTCAATATTTTAAATCTAAAATTTACTGATACGAGATGTGCCTGGAGGTTTAACAAATAAAATCATTTTTGGTATCTCACCACAAAACATGGTGGCAAAAAAACTTTGTTCTTCGATATGTTGTAGTTCACTTGGATCTAGCAGCCATACACCTTCATCCTTCCTTGCCCTTAAAGACAGAGGAGGCCTATTTAAGTATCAGTCAGTCTCGTTCTCTCTTTATAAATACCCCTTCTATCCCAGTGGTCATGGCAAATGATGCCACCTCAGTATGGTTGTACCCAGCCACCACTAATAGCAATGTCAAAGATTTCTACACAAAATCCTACCAATTCCTTGTGCTTATAGAGAGAATGAAACCCCTGCTATCCCAGTGGAAGTTCGGAAAAAGAATCCACAATAAAATTCAAATTGTCCAGAACTTTTTATTCGTAAGTTATCATTTCGGTTGGGTAATTTAGGCCCGTTTCATTTGGCAAAGGTCGAGCGGAATTTGTCACTTTGTCTCATTATATTCACCAACCTATCCAAAGTTTGACTTCCAAAAAATTCTATATTAGTGATGTTTTTTATTTCTCAGGTTTCTAATTGATTATGGTAACATACAGAGATGTACAATGAATGCGCCGCGAGAACTAGATTCATAGCAAGAATTTCAGAATTTGCTCTGACCACTTCAAGGAAGAAATCATTGACCGAGCAGCAAATAATTTAAAGTTGAAATTCAATGCTGTACCAACGATGTTCAAAATTTTGCAGAACATTTAAAACAGGTGAATCTTGAATTTTATTTTACTTTGATACTTTGTAACACTTCACTATCTATTAAAATCGTGGTTCGCTCGTCTGGCTGGGGAGGACAGTGGGCTTAGCCCCTTAAAAAGCATCAAACTGGTTGGAAAATTTTGGAAACCTTAGTAGTTTGTTGGATTTTCAAAGAAAATTTTACCTTATGCTTAAGCCACCCCTCCCTAAAAAGAATTTACGCAAACAATTTATTTCACTTTTTCTGCGTCCTTGCTGACGTTTATAAATGAATCAAAAAAGTTCAAAAAAATTTATATAAAAAAACAACACTTTGCATGAGGGCAAAAATTTGAACATCTTTTTGCTCTGAATTTGGAAGAATAACGCAAGTTCAAATAACGCAAGCTAGAAAATTCAAAAAGTGGAGTAGACTTTTATGGGTATTCAATATTTTAAATCTAAGATTTACTGAAACGAGATGTGCCTAGAGGTTTAACAAATAAAATCATTTTTGGAACCTCACCACAAAACATGGTGGCAAAAAAACTTTGTTCTTTGACATGTTGTAGTTCACTTGGATCTAGCAGCCATACCCCTTCATCTTTTCTTGCCCTGAAAGACAGAGGAGGCCTAATTAAGTATCAGTGAGCCTCATTCTCTCTTTATAAATACCCCTTCTATCCCAGTGGTCATAGCAAAAGATGCCACCTTAGTATGGTTTCACCCAGCCACAAGAAATAACTATATTGGAAGTTTCAACACAAAATCCTACCAATTCCTTGTGCTTATAGAGAGAAGAAAACCCCTTCTATCCTAGTACCCATGGCAGTTGATGCCACCTAGGAAGTTGTACCCAGCCATCATAACTAAGTAGGTAAGCATACGAGGTTATCAACTCAGCTGGCACTGCGCAGCAGGGTGATATGCAGGAGGAGGAGTTTGCGTAGGAGG
>NW_027019302.1:0-34596 GCF_013076305.1 Rhopilema esculentum | reverse complement strand
GTGCTCACATAACCTACCTTGTGGGGACAAAAGTATGACTACACACCAGCACTCTGAGGACTGTCGTAATTGTGGGGACAAAAATCTGGACCCCACAACGTACATTGCTTCTTTTCCCTTAAAATCATCAATTCTAAACCTTCTACCCAGTTTCTCAAATGTCCCCACAATGTTGATGTAACAAATGTACGTGTACATTGTGGGGACTTTTTTACACCCATGACGTTTGCTCATCACCGGACCTCTGGGGACAAAATAAACACACAAGACATATTATCGCTTTTTCTCGCTGACTTAAATCATGTTCGAGATAATTCTTCAATCTTGCAAATCTCTTGTGATTATCAATTAATCAACAAGGTTAAATCAAGTAAAATGGTAATAAAACTGAATCAAAATTTTAAATGTTACTGTAACTAGCAACGTATACGACTGTACTGAATTGCGCTCTAATAAGAGATTTTATGTATTTGTTACATTGAAAATTCGAGCTCTTTCCTATTTCGCAACATTATTGGTGTAATAAGCTTATTTCCGGGATCATCAAAGTATTTCATATAGAAAATGATGTTTTTTTTTTATATAAGGCTTGTAGGCCGAAATGGCCCATCGCCAACACAATTACCATACATACAAGTTGACATAATTACAAATTAATAATAAATCTCAGAACATAAGTACAAATTAACAATAAATCTCAGAAAACAGCAAACAGAATTACTTTACTTACAAGTTAACATAATTACAAATTTTAGGTAGAATGAAACTCGATTGATCATCTTAAATTAATAATAACTTTTTCCACTGACACAACAAGATTAAATCACGTAAAATGGTAATAAAACTGAATCAAAATTATAAATGTTACTGTAACTAGCAACGTATAAGACTGTACTGAATTGCGCTCTAATAAGAGATTTATGTATTTGTTACATTGAAAATTCGAGTTCTTTCCTATTTTGCAACATTATTGGTGTAATAAGCTTATTTCCGGGATCATGAAAGTATTTCATATAGAAAATGATGTTTTAGGTAGAATGAAACTCGATTGATCATCTTATAGAGTTAAAAAATTTATAACTGCATTCCACCTCTCTTGAGCACAGTTTCTCAATAAGTATCTATATTTCACTAAACAATAGACAGACGAATGTTGGGGGTGCATACAGGGATGTTTCAAGAAACTTTAGCCAGGGGGTGTAGAGCATCAAATTAACCTAAAAATTAGGTTTTTTTAAAACTTAAGTTTAGACCGTGAGATTTGTACATTACAGATTACCAATAATCAGAGAAAAATTAACATAATAGCACTTTAACAACAAAATATTTTCCTTTGTTCAGTCAAAGTGATCCTGGCATCTACATTTAGCGCGTAAATTATTTTTTCCACTGACACAACAAGATTAAATCACGTAAAATGGTAATAAAACTGAATCAAAGTTTTAAATGTTACTGTAACTAGCAACGTATACGACTGTACTGAATTGCGCTCTAATAAGAGATTTTATGTATTTGTTACATTGAAAATTCGAGCTCTTTCCTATTTCGCAACATTATTGGTGTAATAAGCTTATTTCCGGGATCATCAAAGTATTTCATATAGAAAATGATGTTTTTTTTTATATAAGGCTTGTAGGCCGAAATGGCCCATCGCCAACACAATTACCATACATACAAGTTGACATAATTACAAATTAATAATAAATCTCAGAACATAAGTACAAATTAACAATAAATCTCAGAAAACAGCAAACAGAATTACTTTACTTACAAGTTAACATAATTACAAATTTTAGGTAGAATGAAACTCGATTGATCATCTTAAATTAATAATAACTTTTTCCACTGACACAACAAGATTAAATCACGTAAAATGGTAATAAAACTGAATCAAAATTATAAATGTTACTGTAACTAGCAACGTATACGACTGTACTGAATTGCGCTCTAATAAGAGATTTATGTATTTGTTACATTGAAAATTCGAGTTCTTTCCTATTTCGCAACATTATTGGTGTAATAAGCTTATTTCCAGGATCATGAAAGTATTTCATATAGAAAATGATGTTTTAGGTAGAATGAAACTCGATTGATCATCTTATGGAGTTAAAAAGTTTATAACTGCATTCCACCCCTTTTGAGCGCAGTTTCTCAATAAGTATCTATATTTCACTAAGCAATAGACAGACGATTGTTGGGGGTGCATACAGGGATGTTTCAAGAAACTTTAGCTAGGGGGTGTAGAGCATTAAATTAACCTAAAAATTGGGTTTTTTTAAAACTTAAGTTTAGACCGTGAGATTTGTACATTACAGATTACCAATAACCTATTTTGAAGAAAGTCGTTTAGCCTTAGCTATGTGATTTCGTACAAAGTCTTTAACATTTTGCCATGTCCGATTCTTTAGGACTGCACTTTCTGTGATAAGTTGGGTTGCGTCCGATTTCCCTGGCAAAACGCCTTTCTTAATCTTGTCAGCATAATGCTTTAACACAACAGACGATTCCTCTTTACCCCATCGACTCCGTTTGCCTACTCGCCTTTTCCCTGCATGACCTAGGGGAAAATAACACAAATTTGTTGCACTGTTTCTTGGATTTTGAAAGATCATAGACAAGGTATCATTGTTCTCTTTGATATAAGAATTATTACTGTTATAAGCGATATTTGTTGCTTTGGTTGGGGAAGGCATGGTTAACATATTTACGAACAATTCATCATTGCACGAAAATTCATCGCACAGACGCAATAACAATTGTACATTAAAATGAATATGCCAGTTTTTTTGGCAATTTAATCCCAGGCCAGCTTGAAATATGGTCATTGAGAATTGCAGATGAATGTGCCAAAGGCAGACAAGTAATCATGGTTCAAATTTGTTTTTTTAAATGAGGACCATGAAGCACGTGAGCAAAGAGAAGGAAAAACAATGACAAAAGCATTTTAGAATTCACACTTTTTACAAAGATTTTGCATTATGGTATTTTGTTGAAATGAAACTTAAAAAATTTATAAGTGTCCCCCGTTTGTTAGAAACCTAAGAGTATTTTAAGTGAAATTTTTACTTTTTATTTAAAATTCATCATCGCACAAAATAGAATAAAGACTGCTGTTTAGCAGTTATTACGCAGAGTTTATCAACCAAGTACTTTGAAAAAAGTGATGTGGATTGCAAATCTCACCATCCTCCTTTTCTGGCTCACTTTCCATATCAACATCTCCATGGTGCTCCCCAACACCACCGTCATCACCATCACTCTCTTCGTCACTGCTGACCTCTGCTTGTTCCATTGGTAGATCTAATGTAGGAAAGGAAATGTATGGGAGAAACCATGGATTTATATAGAGAGTTGAATCAAAGAGAATTATTGCTTTTGTTGACAAGATTTTTATACGGATAGAACAAAATACATCCAGCCACTATTGAAAACAGCTTCCCTGAATTCCTTTTGCCTCCTGTAGTCTACTTTCACATATTTATACTCCGTATTGATATACTGGACCAAACAGATTTATTTGCAATAGCCAGTATAATGTGTGGGTAAAATATGCGTTGACAACCTTTACTTGTGAAAAGCATATTTCAGACAAGTGATAAAAAAGATCAAGTCTCTGATTAATCAACTGCACTGAGAAAGAATTGATAAGAATATCACGCAATTTTCATACGTGCAGAATGGCTTGTTTGTCGATGAAATTCCTTTGCCTAATGAAACCTTCCTTTTGTACTAGAGGGTTTCAGATAGGCACACAAATCACACAGCGTTCTAGCTCGACCAATTCACTTTACAGCAAAGTTTCACTTTGGTCATTGGGTGCTGCATCTTTTTGCAACAAAAAAGCTTTTAGGAAATTTTTTAATTACTTACCATCAAGTTGGATCTGATCAAGGTTTCTGCCTAGCCATTTCGAAGAATTCCCTTCGTCTACCGCAAGTAGAAGTTTGCTAACTTTAGCTAGCTCTAGCGTTGAATCATGGAGTCTATAGTACTCCCGGTGCACGGATATGTCGTGGCCCATATGCCTAGCCAGCCAATCGAGCTCTGAGCTGTTCAGATCAATGATCTGTGAAACTGTGGCAACATACTTGCGTAACTGAGTACTCTTTATTGCACTGGGGTTCTTCAATTGACAACTTTTTACAACAGCATTTAAGCAATCTGGCCCGCGGAGATAATTCAAGGAGCCTCGTGAAGGCGCTGCAAATACGTATTTATTTTCATTAGAAACACCAACGGCATCTCTCGTTTTGATTAATGCTTTCATTGCATTGACAATTTCGGCGGTCAATAATATGGGTACTTTCCTTGACCGTTTTCCTCTGACATACACCAAATCCATTCTGAAAAATGATATCAAATTCTTAATACTAATATCTTATAAAAAACGCAAAGTTCAATGAAGAATGACAGAAAATTGAGAGGACAACCTAATTACGTATGATACACTCATTTTATTATAAGAAAAAAGGTCGATGTTGATTACTCCAGTTTCTTAATGTTCTGGAAGTTTCAATACTCATCGTTTCGTAAAAATTTTCTTAATCATGATGTCATGAGTTTTATAATTGGGGTGTCTATATTTAATTTTTATGCTAAGAAGAATTTTTTGTTAACGATAGGAACTATTACAGAAGATTTGAGACTTTGAATCTGTTAAGAAACATGGGAGTGGTAACATTTCTAAATAAAGCTTTCGCGACCTTTTTTCACGTCAAATATTCGCTTCTTTGATGCTGTATATAGATCTGGGGAGTATAAGTTCTAGGCCAACAACAGGTCAAACATGTACTTGGGCTTTTTCAAAGTTTCCTTGTTCTCCGTCTTATCACATCACGATTAAAAGGTTTCTATCTTGTTGCTTCGATTTCTTATATTTTTAATTTTTTTTGACTGTCGAGTACTCATTTCTTATAGCCAGTTTCTTACTACAAAGAGAGGGAAAAACATTCAGAGCAAAATCACCAAATCTGCAGAAAATTAAACTTGTGATAGGGTCTAGAACCTTGCCAAATTGTTAGGCTACCAAACAAAGGAAATTCTATTATCCTTCTGTGACAGTTGATTTTATCCTGTATATTAGAAGTTTAATATCATACAAACTTTGCAGTTACGCAAATATTGGCTAGCCTTCCAATGACTGGCTCTGCAGAGACCTCTTACCCTCCGGTGACGATGATAATATATTGCGAGAACCTAATAGTAAAAATAACTCTTGCCCCCTTTTTTGATACGAGCCTTTTTGATAATGTGTTTAAAAGCTAAATATCCTGAAATACCCCTTGTTCCATGAAAACCAGCCGTTTAAAAAAGAAACGCACTACCTTTTGCAAAGTTCTAGCTCCAGTGGTTTCAGCGATCTGGTCATTTCTTCCATGTTTACTTCACTCCATTTTGGACGATCGAGAAATTGACCGATTTGCACTTTGGAACCTTCATTTCCACGCCTTTTGTTCAGCGTCAGGATCCTCGCAACAGTCATCTCTGCTCAACACCTCCACTTATCGACTTCAGGCTTTAACAAGAGTTCTCCTGTTTTTTTTGGAATTTCTGCAAGGAGGTGTTCTCGCAGTTTCATCAGATCTTCTGTCACTGGAAGTACAGGGGCTTTGTTAAACTGCCCATCGCTCAACGTTCTTAGAGCTGCAGAAGATATCTTTGTCGACCATTCTGAATCGAGCAACTCCAGGAACATCTCCACGTTTTGCTTACTCTCGATGTCTTTTTGCCGCAAAGCCATTCCTCTTAGAATCATTGCTCCCTTTTTGAGAGCATGTCCTAGCTTTAAAGCCAGAGATGGTTTCTCAAAAGAGGACAAATGATCGTTTTGGGGGTTTGCTGTGTGGCTGCAAAGATTTCTTGTGGCAAGAACAATATCGTCAAAGTGCGTCGGTGTAATAAAATCTGACAAGTCAGCACTACCGTTGTTTGTGACTTCTCTGACTTCCATCAGCAGTCGTGCAAGTGATCGCATCTTTTGTGTGATGTAGGTGGCTTTTGCTGATCCACCCTTTTCGAAAAGGGAATGACCAAATTTTAAAATAAGGTCATCCCTCTTGGCCTCAAAAGATACAGGATCCTGTCGCATTATAGAGAGGATAGACTGTGTGAAGACTGTGCTGCCAGTATCTTTGCTCCCATAAAGGAGCATTTCACTTTCGAATCGCAGCTTAGAATGCTTAGAATCATCTATTTTTTCGTTAAACTGGCAATTAGTAACGTGCCTCCATAGTTCATGCTTTTGAACAAAGCCAAGGCAGTGTGTACAAGGCACAAACTGGCGAAAAGAAACATCATCATTTGGATTGGGGCGCCTTATGACTTTAAGCACGCCACCAGACTTCATCACATTTAAGTTGTGATAAAAATCACCTTTGAGTCTGATACGATCGAGTTCTTTAGATTTTAATTTTTTTTCGGCTATTGCCTCAATTCGAAGAACTTCTGGCTCATCCTTGTGGCGTGTTCTCAAGTGTCTCGGTAATTTGGCTGTCTCTATGCCGCAAAAATAGCAGGAATACGTTTTGTCATATCGCCTACAACCAATGTCTGTCTTTGTTGCTCTGGGCACTACCACTGTGTTAAAAAGTTAAAAAGAAAAAAATAACATCGTGAACAAGCTTCTTCTTGTAATTTCATTGTTTTGATTACAATTAAAAGCTGGAAGTAAACATCAATTAAAAACATCAAGTAAAACATGAAGAAAAACTAATTGCAAATATCAAAACGAAATTCAGGACTGCTGTATGATTTTAACAATACTTGTTTATTCTGTTTGCAAAAGATTAGATTGAACTTTTGGACACTGGTCACACAAAAAATATTTGAGCATCAAAAGCTAAGCTCCATCTTCTCTTAATGGCATAAGATTCTATGAAAATTTATGCTATTTCATATGTATTGCAGCTTATTTTAAGGGGAGAAATAGTTGACCACCCCATGGTACATATCATAGATTTTCAGCATACTCAACAAACAAATGTTTTGACCTTTGCCTTCAACAGATAAGTGACAGAATCTACCTTGAATATCATCCTGGAACTCAGCAACTCTCTTTACATTCACGACAGTAGACTGCAGTTTTTTATCACTTGAACTATCATCTATGATCAAACGATTTGACATTAGTCTTAATCGAAACTCATTGGACCATCAACTGTAATTTGCAAGAGTTTTTTTGCTTCTGTTCAAAGTTGCTTCCATATATGCAAAGAGTGATAAAATCAAAATTTAATTGTACATAACATCTTCAAAACTTCTTGTTAAAACATTGCGTAGACTGCATGAACAATGCATATGGCAATTTGTGTGCATAACGCTTCAGAAAAGTAATTATGACAACGTGGAAATCAGAGGGAGTTGAACCTTTTTTACAAATATTCTAATTTGGGAAAGAGTGGAAAACTTAAGCACTTGAGATCAAATAACATCACCTTTATTATTTTGTGGTGAAACTCCATCACTGCTTTCAGTGTCTTCCGAGTCTGACTCCTCTTCTGAAGATAAATAGTCGTATGTCGGATCATCGCTATCATCGCTACCATCGGAATCCTCAGGAATCCACGGATCTTCCTTTGATGTAAGATTTGAATCCATAAGTTGCAAAAAGACACAATTTGAAATATCGATATTTCTTGTCAACTGAAGCTATCTGTTACCCGAAAATGAGCATCATTTTAAAGCCACTACTTTTCATCAAATTCATAAATAAAAGAAGTACATAATGCTAAATTTCGTTACTTACATTCAGATTACACTCCTCGCCTTCTCCTTCATCACCAGTACTTTCAATTTCCGGGAAGTCTCCATGCAGTCCTGAATCATCTTTTACGTCCATCTAAAATCAAAACAGATCAACCAATATAATCTATACATAGAAAAGAGAAGATCGTGTGAAAGATGATTAATTCATGAGTTGCTTATAGATTCGACTCCAACCAAAGCAGCTCATGCAAACTCTGCATATTGTGTAAAGCGAATAATATCGGTTCAAAATAGCAAGACAACCATTCAATTGCTTTACAAATGAAAGAGGAGTTGCTACGTGGACTTTTTTTATGTCTAGTGCAATAAGTTAAAGTGGTACCATAAATCAATATATTCACAGCAAAGACAGATAGCTTAGTTCAGTAACAAGGACACATGTCTGGCAGTTACTCACATCTTCTAGAGGCTCTCCGATAATTTCAGATTCAATTATTTTGAATCCAGTTTCTTCAACCTGTAATAATAAAACAATACTCTGAAAATTAGTAATGATATGAGATATCTTGTAATTTAATTAAATTCCCTTATCACTTGTTCTCCTTTCTAAAAAAATGAATTACAAGAGCTATTATTGCTAGCAAACGCAAAACCCTTTGCAATGCGTTTTAATAAAATTCACTTTCCACGAAAATTTATGTCATTCTAAAGCCTCATACAATCATATTCTACCCTCAATCTCAATTCCGTGTCAGAGATGCAGATGATAGTATATAAAACTCGATCTATATAACTCTATTTTTGCCAAATATCTAAAATTATCATTTAATGAGCGCCGGTGATAACTATATCCTTTAGACTGCCAACAACGGCACAAATAGCAAAGTTTTCCTGTGAATGAAATATTTAATGGATCAATATAACATACATATAACCCCAATGAGTAAGAGCCCCCCTAAAAATGATATATAAAGATGACAATTAAAACAAACAAATACGGGAAACTACGCTTTATTAAAAAAACCGATGAAATATCTTGTTCCAAGCTAGGTGTGTGTGTAATTTATAATCAAAAGAACAGATAAAAAAGTCTCCTTGGAGTGTGTATTTACTATAAATAACAATAAATAGATAAAAACGTTATGTTTCAAAAAAATGAGAAAGGCTGATGTCCCCGCAATGTGTGTAATTTCTGTCTTTGTAAATAAATAGATATGAAAGACAAATGTCCCCATAAAGTGGTTATTTACTCAATATTAAAATAAATAGATAGAAAGGCTAATGTCCCGTAAAAATAAACACAACATTTAGTGAGATGCCATAGGTAATTCTTGTAGATAAAATTGGAAATTGGCATTTTCATCCTAGATTTAGTTTCACCCTTTTTACTCAAAGCCCTTTAGCACACTACTGTAAATTACCTGCAGAGTTTCCAAAGGAAGAAGAGTATATTGGTCGATGTTCTTTTCATCGTCACTATCATTAACCTAAGAAAGTAAATGTCACTCTCAGTAAAAGTAATTTTTTTAAAGGATTGCTAAAAACTAGCTTACAGTGCTTGAAATTATTGGCATTCATTTGAGGCTAGAATTTCAATTAGAAAAGAAGCTAAGATTCAATTCTTTTTCTACATGGAGGGTTTAATTGACACCCTTGAAAAATTTTACGAAAGTGGCTTTGGCTGCAAGGTTGTGTTTCAGGGCAATTCAGGACCGTCGCAACCCGGGGGGCTGGAGGGGGGGGGGGCTGGAGCCCCCCGATATTTGTCAAACTGTAGTATGTTTTCTTTAATAACAGTGTACTGAAGGAGAAGAAAAACAATGGGCAGCCCCCCTCAACCCCCCCCCCCCACTATATGAATTTCAATACGACGGCACTGCAATGGTACTTATGCGATGATAGAACGTGCAAAATGGACCCACGTGGCAGAAAAGCTGCCCTGTATCAGCTATTTTTAGCCTGACATAAGACAATATTTTTACAGTTGGGTGGGTGAACTGCGAATCCCCTTTACTCCTTCAAGTGTCGCCTTTTTTGGTTGCAGTTTAGTAAAGATCAAATCAGCTATTACAGGTCCTAAAAACACAAGAATACTAAATGCCGATTCGAGGCATTTTGCATGTTGTTTGCCCTTAAACCTTGTAATATTTTATGTCTGTCATGCTGTCTAAGATGAATTACTTTAAACAATAGATATTGCCCTCTCACATTTGAGAATCAATGTAACTAGCAAGATTTCAAAATAATTAATGTTACCTGGCTGTCACCGGGAAGGGTTGGCATTGAGCTCTGTATTATTTTAGATGGATGCTGAAAGGAAAAGTGTTATAGATGAGAATGATGTGGATCAAAGACATATCCAGGGAGGAGCCCTTGGAGCTGTTGGAGCTACCAATATTGCTTGATTGACAGAAAGGAAAATTAACAAATTTACCTGTTGCTTTCCTTGGCTCTTGGCTTGGCCAATTTCTTCATGATCTGCTTTTAGGGTCTTTTTTCGTTTTCCTTCAACAACCACTTCCTACAATAATAAGTTAATTTGATTTCGCACGATATTAAAATATAGAAAACAACAACTAATTTAAAAGGTTCCTGCATGTACTGATTTCTGCAATATTGATTAAGTGCATATAAATATTATGAACATTGCTTAACAAAAAGAATGAGACAGCAGTTTGTCATATATTTGAAAATTATTTCGAGAATACGATGTTTTGAGGCACCAGTAGACTTTCAAAATATGTCATCTCTTAATATTGACCATCTCTTGTCACCTCTTACTTGCATATGATCGGAAGATGTTGTTGAGCGAAGATTTCAATAAGGACATGATTGAAACCGAGACTTTGTCAAGTTTAAGAAGTATATTCAAAACTTAAATATGATTCCCCTATAGCAAATGTATCTACAGGTCTAAAGATTTTTTTTCAACTTAACCCAATTGACCAAAACTTCTCAAAAATACAAATTATTCAGGGTCTCATAATTCAAACAATACCTTCCGTTGAACATGAAGAAGGTCTTTTCTTAATACATTAGTTGCCCCAATAACGCCAATATTTATTGAAATAGGTTCTAAAGACTCTATTTGGTAAAATTCACTTTAAATGCAACGTTTCCCTTTAGCAGGTGTAACTAAAAGTGGCAACTGGCATTCGTATTGGTAACAACCAGGTGCCTTTTGACATGTGTTTCTTTCGAGGGAAAAGAGTTCCTTACTCAAAGTCCATACTTTCAGACGGCATTTTCAATAAACATATTTATTTAAATGTAAATTTTTATTGTAAATGTATATAAATGGCATTTTAAAGGATTTAACTTCCAACCATACTTTTAGACACATTTTAAGAAAATCCAATCAATTTTTAAAATCATTACAGTTCTACATATGAAAGATGATTATGGTGCGATTTCATATTTTTAGACAAATAAAGGTGCATAAAGATTATCCTGCTGATATGGTCCTTTGCCAATATGTAGAGTGTGTGTTTACTGCCTTTTAAAATGAAAAGATGAAAAAGGCCAATGTCCTTGCTAAATGTGTACTCACTGCACATTAAAATAAATAGATAGGAAAGGCTAATGTCCCCATTGAGTGTGTGTTTACTGTATATAACAAAAAATAGTAGAAAAGGCTTATGTCCCCACAAAATGGGTGTTTACTGACATTTCGAATAAAAATATAAGAACGGCTATTGTCCCCTTTAAGTGGGTATTGACTGTCTTTTTAAATAAATAGATATGAAAGACAAATGTCCCCATAAAGTGGGTATTTACTCAATATTAAAATAAATAGATAGAAAGGCTAATGTCCCGTAAAAATAAACACAACATTTAGTGACATGCCATTGGTAATTCTTGTAGATAAAATTTGAAATTGGCATTTTCATCCTAGATTTAGTTTCACCCTTTTTACTCAAAGCCCTTTAGCACACTACTGTAAATTACCTGCAGAGTTTCCAAAGGAAGAAGAGTATATTGGTCGATGTTCTTTTCATCGTCACTATCATTAACCTAAGAAAGTAAATGTCACTCTCAGTAAAAGTAATTTTGTTAAAGGATTGCTAAAAACTAGCTTACAGTGCTTGAAATTATTGGCATTCATTTGAGGCTAGAATTTCCATTAGAAAAGAAGCTAAGATTCAATTCTTTTTCTACATGGAGGGTTTAATTGACACCCTTGAAAAATTTTACGAAAGTGGCTTTGGCTGCAAGGTTGTGTTTCAGGGCAATTCAGGACCGTCGCAACCCGGGGGGCTGGGGGGGGGCTGGAGCCCCCCAATATTTGTCAAACTGTAGTATGTTTTCTTTAATAACAGTGTACTGAAGGAGAAGAAAAACAATGGGCAGCCCCCCTCAACCTCCCCCCCCACTATATGAATTTCAATACGACGGCACTGCAATGGTACTTAAGCGATGATAGAACGTGCAAAATGGACCCACGTGGCAGAAAAGCTGCCTTGTATCAGCTATTTTTAGCCTGACATAAGACAATATTTTTACAGTTGGGTGGGTGAACTGCGAATCCCCTTTACTCCTTCAAGTGTCGCCTTTTTTGGTTGCAGTTTAGTAAAGATCAAATCAGCTATTACAGGTCCTAAAAACACAAGAATACTAAATGCCGATTCGAGGCATTTTGCATGTTGTTTGCCCTTAAACCTTGTAATATTTTATGTCTGTCATGCTGTCTAAGATGAATTACTTTAAACAATAGATATTGCCCTCTCACATTTGAGAATCAATGTAACTAGCAAGATTTCAAAATAATTAATGTTACCTGGCTGTCACCGGGAAGGGTTGGCATTGAGCTCTGTATTATTTTAGATGGATGCTGAAAGGAAAAGTGTTATAGATGAGAATGATGTGGATCAAAGACATATCCAGGGAGGAGCCCTTGGAGCTGTTGGAGCTACCAATATTGCTTGATTGACAGAAAGGAAAATTAACAAATTTACCTGTTGCTTTCCTTGGCTCTTGGCTTGGCCAATTTCTTCATGATCTGCTTTTAGGGTCTTTTTTCGTTTTCCTTCAACAACCACTTCCTACAATAATAAGTTAATTTGATTTCGCACGATATTAAAATATAGAAAACAACAACTAATTTAAAAGGTTCCTGCATGTACTGATTTCTGCAATATTGATTAAGTGCATATAAATATTATGAACATAGCTTAACAAAAAGAATGAGACAGCAGTTTGTCATATATTTGAAAATTATTTCGAGAATACGATGTTTTGAGGCACCAGTAGACTTTCAAAATATGTCATCTCTTAATATTGACCATCTCTTGTCACCTCTTACTTACATATGATCGGAAGATGTTGTTGAGCGAAGATTTCAATAAGGATATGATTGAAACCGAGACTTTGTCAAGTTTAAGAAGTATATTCAAAACTTAAATATGATTCCCCTATAGCAAATGTATCTACAGGTTTAAAGATTTTTTTTCAACTTAACCCAATTGACCAAAACTTCTCAAAAATACAAATTATTCATGGCCTCATAATTCAAACAATACCTTCCGTTGAACATGAAGAAGGTCTTTTCTTAATACATTAGTTGCCCCAATAACGCCAATATTTATTAAAATAGGTTCTAAAGACTCTATTTGGTAAAATTCACTTTAAATGCAACGTTTCCCCATAGCAGGTGTAACTAAAAGTGGCAACTGGCATTCGTATTGGTAACAACCAGGTGCCTTTTGACATGTGTTTCTTTCGAGGGAAAAGAGTTCCTTGCTCAAAGTCCCTACTTTCAGACGGCACTTTCAATAAACATATTTATTTAAATTTAAATGTATTTTCTTTTATGTATGTAAAAGGCAGTTTAAAGGATTTAACTCCAAATAACCTAGTTTGATAAACACCACAGTAAAAGTTTAATTGACTTGTGAAGAAAAGATAAGAACTTTCAAATCGTAGTTAAAATTTTGCTTTTTGTAAAGAAAAGAAAATTGACAAATTTACCTGTTGCTTTTCTTGGCTCTTGGCTTGGCCAATTTCTTCATGATCTGCTTTTAGGGTCTTTTTTCGTTTTCCTTCAGCAACCCCTTCCTACAAGAAAAAGTTAATTTGATTTCGCACGATATTAAAATATACAAAACAACAACTAATTTTAAAGGTTCCTGCATGTACTGATTTCTGCAATATTGATAAGTGCATATAAATATTATGAACATTGCTTAACAAAAAGAATGAGACAGCAGTTTGTCATATATTTGAAAATTATTTCGAGAATACGATGTTTTGAGGCACCAGTAGACTTTCAAAATATGTCATCTCTTAATATTGACCATCTCTTGTCACCTCTTACTTACATATGATCGGAAGATGTTCTTGAGCGAAAACTTCAATAGGGACATGATTGAAACCGAGCATTTGTCAAGTTTAAGAAGTATATTCAAAACTTAAATATGATTCCCCTATAGCAAATGTATCTACAGGTCTAAAGACTTTTTTTCAACTTAACCCAATTGACCAAAACTTCTCAAAAATACAAATTATTCAGGGCCTCATAATTCAAACAATACCTTCCGTTGAACATGAAGAAGGTCTTTTCTTAATACATTAGTTGCCCCAATAACGCCAATATTTATTAAAATAGGTTCTAAAGACTCTATTTGGTAAAATTCACTTTAAATGCAACGTTTCCCTTTAGCAGGTGTAACTAAAAGTGGCAACTGGCATTCGTATTGGTAACAACCAGGTGCCTTTTGACATGTGTTTCTTTCGAGGGAAAAGAGTTCCTTGCTCAAAGTCCCTACTTTCAGACGGCACTTTCAATAAACATATTTATTTAAATTTAAATGTATTTTCTTTTATGTATGTAAAAGGCAGTTTAAAGGATTTAACTCCAAATAACCTAGTTTGATAAACACCACAGTAAAAGTTTAATTGACTTGTGAAGAAAAGATAAGAACTTTCAAATCGTAGTTAAAATTTTGCTTTTTGTAAAGAAAAGAAAATTGACAAATTTACCTGCTGCTTTTCTTGGCTTTTGGCTTGGCCAATTTCTTCATGATCTGCTTTTAGGGTCTTTTTTCGTTTTCCTTTAGCAACCCCTTTCTACAAGAAAAAGTTAATTTGATTTCGCACGATATTAAAATATACAAAACAACAACTAATTTAAAAGGTTCCTGCATTTACTGATTTCTGCAATATTGATTAAGTGCATATAAATATTATGAACATAGCTTAACAAAAAGAATGAGACAGCGGTTTGTCATATATTTGAAAATTATTTCGAGAATACGATGTTTTGAGGCACCAGTAGACTTTCAAAATATGTCATCTCTTAATATTGACCATCTCTTGTCACCTCTTACTTACATATGATCGGAAGATGTTCTTGAGCGAAAACTTCAATAGGGACATGATTGAAACCGAGCATTTGTCAAGTTTAAGAAGTATATTCAAAACTTAAATATGATTCCCCTATAGCAAATGTATCTACAGGTCTAAAGACTTTTTTTCAACTTAACCCAATTGACCAAAACTTCTCAAAAATACAAATTATTCAGGGCCTCATAATTCAAACAATA
This sequence comes from Rhopilema esculentum, assembly GCF_013076305.1. The sequence goes on along the minus strand of NW_027019302.1, from coordinate 19,351 downwards.
CCTTCCGTTGAACATGAAGAAGGTCTTTTCTTAATACATTAGTTGCCCCAATAACGCCAATATTTATTAAAATAGGTTCTAAAGACTCTATTTGGTAAAATTCACTTTAAATGCAACGTTTCCCCATAGCAGGTGTAACTAAAAGTGGCAACTGGCATTCGTATTGGTAACAACCAGGTGCCTTTTGACATGTGTTTCTTTCGAAGGAAAAGAGTTCCTTGCTCAAAGTCCCTACTTTCAGACGGCACTTTCAATAAACATATTTATTTAAATTTAAATGTATTTTCTTTTATGTATGTAAAAGGCAGTTTAAAGGATTTAACTCCAAATAACCTAGTTTGATAAACACCACAGTAAAAGCTTAATTGACTTGTGAAGAAAAGATAAGAACTTTCAAATCGTAGTTAAAATTTTGCTTTTTGTAAAGAAAAGAAAATTGACAAATTTACCTGCTGCTTTTCTTGGCTTTTGGCTTGGCCAATTTCTTCATGATCTGCTTTTAGGGTCTTTTTTCGTTTTCCTTTAGCAACCCCTTCCTACAAGAAAAAGTTAATTTGATTTCGCACGATATTAAAATATACAAAACAACAACTAATTTAAAAGGTTCCTGCATTTACTGATTTCTGCAATATTGATTAAGTGCATATAAATATTATGAACATAGCTTAACAAAAAGAATGAGACAGCAGTTTGTCATATATTTGAAAATTATTTCGAGAATACGATGTTTTGAGGCACCAGTAGACTTTCAAAATATGTCATCTCTTAATATTGACCATCTCTTGTCACCTCTTACTTACATATGATCGGAAGATGTTTTTGAGCGAAGATTTCAATAAGGACATGATTGAAACCGAGACTTTGTCAAGTTTAAGAAGTATATTCAAAACTTAAATATGATTCCCCTATAGCAAATGTATCTACAGGTCTAAAGACTTTTTTTCAACTTAACCCAATTGACCAAAACTTCTCAAAAATACAAATTATTCAGGGCCTCATAATTCAAACAATACCTTCCGTTGAACATGAAGAAGGTCTTTTCTTAATACATTAGTTGCCCCAATAACGCCAATATTTATTAAAATAGGTTCTAAAGACTCTTTTTGGTAAAATTCACTTTAAATGCAACGTTTCCCCATAGCAGGTTTAACTAAAAGTGGCAACTGGCATTCGTATTGGCAAGAACCAGGTGCCTTTTGACATGTGTCTCTTTCGAGGGAAAAGAGTTCCTTACTCAAAGTCCCTACTTTCAGACGGCATTTTCAATAAACATATTTATTTAAATGTAAATTTTTATTGTAAATGTATATAAATGGCATTTTAAAGGATTTAACTTCCAACCATACTTTTAGACACATTTTAAGAAAATCCAATCAATTTTTAAAATCATTACAGTTCTACATAAGAAAGATGATATTGGTGCGATTTCATATTTTTAGAAAAATAAAGGTGCATAAAGATTATCCTGCTGATATGGTCCTTTGCCAATATGTAGAGTGTGTGTTTACTGCCTTTTAAAATGAAAAGATGAAAAAGGCCAATGTCCTTGCTAAATGTGTACTCACTGCACATTAAAATAAATAGATAGGAAAGGCTAATGTCCCCATTGAGTGTGTGTTTACTGTATATAACAAAAAATAGTAGAAAAGGCTTATGTCCCAACAAAATGGGTGTTTACTGACATTTCGAATAAAAATATAAGAACGGCTATTGTCCCCTTTAAGTGGGTATTGACTGTCTTTTTAAATAAATAGATATGAAAGACAAATGTCCCCATAAAGTGGGTATTTACTCAATATTAAAATAAATAGATAGAAAGGCTAATGTCCCGTAAAAATAAACACAACATTTAGTGACATGCCATTGGTAATTCTTGTAGATAAAATTGGAAATTGGCATTTTCATCCTAGATTTAGTTTCACCCTTTTTACTCAAAGCCCTTTAGCACACTACTGTAAATTACCTGCAGAGTTTCCAAAGGAAGAAGAGTATATTGGTCGATGTTCTTTTCATCGTCACTATCATTAACCTAAGAAAGTAAATGTCACTCTCAGTAAAAGTAATTTTGTTAAAGGATTGCTAAAAACTAGCTTACAGCGCTTGAAATTATTGGCATTCATTTGAGGCTAGAATTTCAATTAGAAAAGAAGCTAAGATTCAATTCTTTTTCTACATGGAGGGTTTAATTGACACCCTTGAAAAATTTTACGAAAGTGGCTTTGGCTGCAAGGTTGTGTTTCAGGGCAATTCAGGACCGTCGCAACCCAGGGGGCTGGGGGGGGGCTAAAGCCCCCCAATATTTGTCATCTGTAGTATGTTTTCTTTAATAACAGTGTACTGAACGAGAATAAAAACAATGGGCAGCCCCCCTAAACCCCCCCCCCACTATATGAATTTCAATACGACGGCACTGCAATGGTACTTATGCGATGATAGAACGTGCAAAATGGACCCACGTGGCAGAAAAGCTGCCCTGTATCAGCTATTTTTAGCCTGACATAAGACAATATTTTTACAGTTGGGTGGGTGAACTGCGAATCCCCTTTACTCCTTCAAGTGTCGCCTTTTTTGGTTGCAGGTTAGTAAAGATCACATCAACTATTACAGGTCCTAAAAACACAAGAATACTAAATGCCGATTCGAGGCATTTTGCATGTTGTTTGCCCTTAAACCTTGTAATATTTTATGTCTGTCATGCTGTCTAAGATGAATTACTTTAAACAATAGATATTGCCCCCTCGCATTTGAGAATCAATGTAAATTACATCTAGCAAGATTTCAAAATAATTAATGTTACCTGGCTTCCACCTGGAAGTGTTTGCATTGAGCTCTGTATTAGTTTAGATGGTTGCTGAAAGGAAAGGTGATATAGATGAGATTTATGTGGATCAAAGGCATATCTAGGGAGGAGCCCTTCGACCTGTTGGAGCTACCAATATTGCTTGAAAGACAGAAAAGAAAATTGACAAATTTACCTGTAGCTTTTCTTGGCTCTTGGCTTGGCCAATTTCTTCATGATCTGCTTTTAGGGTCTTTTTTCGTTTTCCTTTAGCAACCCCTTCCTACAATAATAAGTTAATTTGATTTCGCACGATATTAAAATATACAAAACAACAACTAATTTTAAAGGTTCCTGCATGTACTGATTTCTGCAATATTGATTAAGTGCATATAAATATTATGAACATTGCTTAACAAAAAGAATGAGACCAGCAGTTTGTCATATATTTGAAAATTATTTCGAGAATACGATGTTTTGAGGCACCAGTAGACTTTCAAAATATGTCATCTCTTAATATTGACCATCTCTTGTCACCTCTTACTTGCTTATGATCGGAAGATGTTGTTGAGCGAAGATTTCAATAAGGACATGATTGAAACCGAGACTTTGTCAAGTTTAAGAAGTATATTCAAAACTTAAATATGATTCCCCTATAGCAAATGTATCTACAGGTCTAAAGACTTTTTCTCAACTTAACCCAATTGACCAAAACTTCTCAAAAATACAAATTATTCAGGGCCTCATAATTCAAACAATACCTTCCGTTGAACATGAAGAAGGTCTTTTCTTAATACATTAGTTGCCCCAATAACGCCAATATTTATTAAAATAGGTTCTAAAGACTCTATTTGGTAAAATTCACTTTAAATGCAACGTTTCCCCATAGCAGGTGTAACTAAAAGTGGCAACTGGCATTCGTATTGGTAACAACCAGGTGCCTTTTGACATGTGTTTCTTTCGAGGGAAAAGAGTTCCTTGCTCAAAGTCCCTACTTTCAGACGGCATTTTCAATAAACATATTTATTTAAATGTAAATTTTTATTGTAAATGTATATAAAAGGCAGTTTAAAGGATTTAACTCCAAATAACCTAGTTTGATAAACACCACAGTAAAAGCTTAATTGACTCATGAAGATAAGATAAGAACTTGCAAATCGTAGATAAAATTTTGTTTCTGTAAATAAAAGAAAATTGACAAAATTACCCGTTGCTTTTCTTGGCTCTTGGCTTGGCCAATTTCTTCATGATCTGCTTTTAGGGTCTTTTTTCGTTTTCCTTTAGCAACCCCTTCCTACAATAAAAAGTTAATTTGATTTCGCACGATATTAAAATAAACAAAACAAATTAGTTTAATTTTGTAATATTACAGGAGCGTTGTAAACCGACCAAAATTCAACTCTTGCTAGTTAATGTATACACACCAATATACTTTATAAAATCAAGATAGGCATCTTCCGACATTCCATAACATTCCCGACCATCCGTAAAATTTACCGACCAACTTTCCAGAAGTGGGAGGCTGTACCTCCACCCCCCCTCCCACGCACACACCCCGATAGGCATTATGAACATTGCTTAACGGAAATTTCAAGCAACATGCGTTTTTAATTTGATTCCCTTTTCATAAAAGCCTAAGTTACAAATAGTTCAACTAACATTGAAAAATCCTTAAGTTTCTAATTGAAAATGATGTCAATTTGATTTATTGACAAGGCAATTCACTACCAGTGGAGCTATGTGTAATTGATAATGGAAGGCTTTATTTGAAAATAAGAAATTATATAGTGTCACGTATGTTTGCTCTATGGTTATATTAAGATAGTAAAGTCGGTTTGATTTTAATCATTATGTTTCGAATCAATGGTTTGCTTCAACCGTTTTGCTTCCTATCAAAGCTCCCCGGGGGTGGAGGTACCTAAAGTAAATTATGGGTATGTGCGAGCCCAGGTTTTGGGAGTTATTTCAATATTCCTCTCCAGTTTTTGGTTTGGTGATTTAAGAATGATATCCTGTTTTGGGTACTATTATTGCCGTGAATCATCGAGTTTTGGGGTAAAGTTTTGTTTGCATCTTCGCACATACCCGTCCTTACCTCCAGGTACCTCCACCCCCGGGCAAAGAATGCAAGTCCAATTGACAATCATATAAAGAAGGAGACAAGTTTCCCAGTCGAATATTTGAATATGTCAAACTTAGATTTTCAATGATTTTCTTGCCTGTTTTCGCCAAGGAAGATCATCCAAGCCATAGTCGTATCGAAGTTCTTCCCCCTGCGTAATAGTTCTTGTGGCGAACAAGCAAAGATGGGGAACTTGGCCAACCATAACTTTCTGCATCTTGCAGTTTCCCAGCTTGCTATCGTTCACCAATCTTCCAAGACGACCAGAGGGCTCTGTAGCATCAACACTGGAAAAAAATGGTTAGCTTAACACTATCAGTACTAATAGGTGCAATTTGCTATCATAAAAAGGACGTAGCCAGGTTGGAGCTGGGAGGAACCACGTTCAGCAATTGAAAAATCTTTAAAACGAGATCTGCAGCATTTCTCAATTTTTTGCCGTTGCAAGTTGCTATTGTCTCTACTGTCGTTTACAAAGGATGAAAGTTTGCTACGACTACTTAAATGATGATATAATGGCATATACGAAGAGCATGTTTCAATATGTTTTCGGACTGAAAATTAATAGACAGAAGTACATCCTTTGTATTGCCAATGTTTGTTATCTGTAAAATCATAAGCCTAACCTCAAGGTTGGGTTTTATTATTTATGAAAAAAGTGAAATATATATTCCCAATAATTTCAGATGTCCCTTATAGCAAGTGTTTGTGTCCAGCAGGTTTCTACCTTTATTTTACTCTAACATCTAATATTAATACATTTAAAATTTCTGTGAGAATGCTTGATTCCTTCAGGAGCTTCACACTTTCATTAGAGGAAAAGCTAAGGGGTCGTACCAAAACAGATTTTGTGATTCTTAATTGCATGTTGCCGTTAAGATTTTGAGCCACCTCCCCTCTAGCTCTTAGCGGCCATCCAAGTTTCTTAAAGAACAGTTTCTTATAGAAATCATGCAACGCACATAAGTCGGGGAAAAGTGGATATTTGTTACCCATCGGTGCCGATCGTTCCAATAACCAAGAAGAAGTAATGCAAATTCTGTATGCTTATCTGTTCATTTCAAAAGGGAGGGTTTTTAGATCTAGTCGTATCTCATTGTTTTATAACAATGTTCAATGAGAAGTGATGTCCAAATTTAAGAGTATCTCTGTATTCTCTTTATTCATGAAAAATTAGAATAGAATCTGTGACCGTTTCTGTCAACCTGTAGTAGGATTAATTCTATGTTTAACACACTATCATTTTTCTTGCACATGCGCACTGTAAATAGTATAAAAAGTCTTGTTATTGTAATTAAGGGGAGTTGTTGAGTCGGTTTTGAATAATAATCTTGTAATGGTTTTTGTGTGTTAATGATCTGGTGAAAATGAAAAAGTCGAGTTTCCCTTAGTGTGAAACTGAATGAAATATCTACCACACGATCCCTTCAATCCCCCCCCCTTTTACAACCAAAAGGCGTTAAGAATTGTAAAGGCTGTTTTGGGACGACATCTAACTGAACAACTAATATTTCGGCCTACCATAATTCCTGACGTTCATGCTTGAAGTAGAACATGTAGCTGCCACATCCTTTTTTAGCGTATTCTTTCTCGCGATTATCTGCCGCTTCCTTTGTAATGAGCTCCCCAGCATACTCCAAGACAAATGATCCTTTGTAAATACTTCTATATAATGAGTTGAAAACGCCACAACCTGCAACAATGGAGAATATGTGTAATACTCAACGCTGTTAATGGTAAGTCGGTAATACAGTAAAATTCCTCTTTCAGTATGTAGCTTGCGATAATATTATTCAGACCAGAAACATTACAGAAATTCGAATGTTAGAGGAGTTGTCTTGATTTTATAACTTAAAATTTCGTATTATAATAAGCAGAAGGTCATTTTTTCATTTTGAGCAAGAGGGCCGAGACCTTGACCAAAAAGATCCCTCCGTTATTTGCACTTTTGCACATCACATCTTTATGATTTTTTCATCAGTTTATTAGGAGTCGCTTAAAGGTCACAGATTATACCCCTAAATTTGGACATCACTTCTAATTGAAAATTGTTATTAAACAACGAGATACGACTCGATCGAAAAAACCTCCCTGTTCAAATGAAAATACCAGCAGACAGAAATTGCCTTACTTCTTCTTAGTTATTAAGACAATCGGCACCGATGGGTAACGAATTTCCACTTTTCCCCGGCGCTACATGATTTCTATAAGAGACTGTTCTATAAGAAACTTGGATGGCTGCTACTGAGGAGAGAGGCTCAACATCTTAACGGCCACATGCAATTAAGAATCTTAAAATCTGTTTTGGGACACCCTCTTAATTCTTTATCTATTATCAACCTACCGATTTCTTCACTAATGAATTTGCTGGAAAGACCTGGTAGATCCATCTCGTGCTCTATATAATACTTTGCATCATTCTCTGGTCCTTTTTCATCTGTTCTCATTCTTGTTGATCTCTAGAAAGCAGATGCGTAATACAATAGACCTAAGAAAAAACCCTCCTACAGTTTTTGCTTAACATATTTTCATTTTAAATTTAACACATTATTTCAAAATAACAATGGTTAGCACTTGCAGATAGTAGATTTCTCACAAAGAATGAGTGTATAAAACTTGTGGGAGATAATTTTGTGCCATTTTGCATAAAGATTTCATTTCTTCCCCCTCCCCCCAAACCTCCCTGTTGGGTTAACTATGCTATTTTTCTAAAGGGCCGATAGAGCCAAATTCTTGCTATCGTTCTCAAGCTCCAAATTTCAAAATTTGAGGGAGGGTTCTACCTCAAGGAAAATATGCACTATTCTCACCCTAGTGCCTGTAAAAGTTTCCATTGCCATGCTTTCCCTGAAAGAATAAGAAACAAAAAGAAGTATTTAAAAGCAAAGAGGAAAATTCCCATAACCAACCCAGATATCTAGGCTGAAAAGTTAAAGGAATAGTGGCACTAAATTTGGCGCAAAATATTTTATGCTAATTTCTATAGAATTATAACATTGGAACATGTTCCTGAAAAGTTTCCCAATGTTTTGTCTTGTTTTGAGGGGTAAAAACCCCGTTGAAAGTTTGGCGGGAAACAGGGGCGTTGTGGCTAGGCGGAAATTACCCGGTGGGCCCCTTTCAAGTGAGTTTGTAAAACCCAGGAAAATATTTAATATAAACAAAATCCTTGGTGAGTTCACAGTTTAGGGAATTAGAGGAGGTCAACATATACAAACAGGCCCCTGTGAAAGAGATTAGTTGAATATGACCTCCCTCAAGTACCGAATTTTAACGAAACGCAACAAAATATGCCAAAAAGATTGTAAAACGTGGTAAACGACTTTTTTAAAAAACGTTCTGAAATGTGTTTCAAGCTAATTTCAAGGGCGTGACCGTAAAAACTTTCGGCTCGCTTCACTAGCAGTGTATGGAAGTGCTCTATCGCGATTGCGTTTGTATCAAGTGTGCACTACATCGTTGAATTTGATTCAAATTTTTTGAGATTAATGATGAACCTTAATTGATGATAAAAATTGGCATCTTTGTAATTTTGGTGCATGGTTTCCGGATAGGTACAATTTTTGGCGACCTGTGGTTTGTGGTTCGAAATGTCAAACAAAAGAGCGGGCCCCCTTATGATCATTTTCTCCCAGCATTTTTCTAGGAGCCACAACGCCCCTGGCGGGAAAGGCATAACGTGACACTCATTGCTAACAATGCTAACAATGGGCCTTTGCGAGCGTGGCGACGATCCAAACAATGGCAGCAAACTTCTACGGATTAACCAAAATTGATTTCAGACTGTCTAAAAATGCATTATGGGATGCTTGCGTAGCGCAATGGCTCGCTGTTAGCAATGAGTCTTTAAAAGTTGACAAGCTGCCGTTTCCTTACAAGCCTGTGTATGAAAAAATTGCCATTTGCAATCGCAAATTCTCTCTTACTTATACTAAATAACTGAGAACAATCTACAAAGTAGGCTTCTTTAGGGATCAAGTAGGGTAAATTGAATGAAAAAGAAAAAAATGCGTCTAGGGATGTACCTCAAAAGTGCGAGCTGCAGCTATAGCTGAAGGAAAAGAGCTATCGTTTCACAAACTTCCTGAAGATTGACCAATGCGCAAGGTATAGCCTGACAATATAAACAGAGACAATTTTGTTTCAAGTAGACACTCGAGAGTATGTTCTCGGCATTTTACAAAAAGAAAGATCTCTTGACCTAGCTGATACATTGACAGTAACATTAAAAATAGTGCTTTTGCCCGATGTAGCTCCTACAAAGATTATTTTTAGTAAATCTGAAAAGCTGGTTCAGTCACTTTAACACAGTATCCACACATGCAACACACATGAAAGTTGAATAAAGCAGGGTTATCACTAGAGGCACGTAGAAACAAATACCCTACATTTTGAACAAACAAGCTACTAGGCTAAGAGGGGGAATTTTCATTAATTTAAAAAAGCCTCCCGCCTTACCCAGCAAACTCAATGTTTCAATATTTGGAAAGTAATTTCCAAAGAAAAAATAAATGGATGGGAGGGCAGTTCTCCCAAACAGGAGAAATTTCTCCCATTCGAGTGATATCAACAATATTTCCCCAGTTCGCGAGACAAATGCTTCAGTGCCGTAGCTACCGTGGGGGTGCAGGGGGTTGTCACAAGCGAAAAAAAATTTTCAAAACCAAGAGTATTTGGCCATGGATGGGTATTTCGTCGGCAAATTTTGGTAACTTGTCGGCAATCTAGCAATCTAGGGATGGCACGACCAGTTTGTCGGCAAATTCTTCCTGGACACCCCCTTGGATGCTTTGAAATGCTTATACCCCTAGCTGTTTTTGCAACGCCGGAAATTATTACAATGATTTCAACCGAACGCTTAGAATCGATAGTTCTGCCAATTTTTTTAATGCTAGATAGTTGAAGACTTTGATTTTCACAAATTCTTCCATTATTTCCTACCTACAAGGAATGCACCCTTGTATGTAACTAATTCAAACTCAAACTCAAACTCAAAAAATTTTTTCAACATAAAATTGATTAATTACAATATACCGGCTAACATAATTATACTAAATAAACAATATCCAAGTTAATTTGACTAAATAACAATGAATGGTCAATCGCAATATTTTATAGAACAGCAATGAGAATTAAACAATTTTAGGCTGATGGACACATGGAAAGAACTTTGGGCAAGCTATCGAGCCATGTATCCAAATTGACGTGTTTATAATGACGATTTTAAGTTTGAATGATAACAGTAAGATATAATAAGAATAAAGTAAAGTAGAACGAAATAAAAAAAGACTATATGTAATATTGTAATAACAGCTAAGTGCAATTATAAAATAATCATAAAGTAATCAAGCCTACAGATGTCAACTTCTGTTCATAAGAAAATATTTCATCTGCTTCACAAAGTGGTGTTTATTATCCATCTTTTTTAACTCTATATTGTAAAGCACTGTAAATGAGTAATGATAAAATGAACGATACACAAATGCTTACCCTTTAAAATTTCAACAGAGAATGCGCTTTGACCAGCCATGTGACGCTCATCAAGAAAGTGAGGGTAACCAAAACCTCCACCAAATTATGACTATCCCTTGACCTAAACCATCCAATCACTGAGCCCGAATTTCCCGCTAAAAAAATAATTTGCGCGCCTGCATTTTGTCAATATAAGGAAACATGTGATCTCACAGGGGTGTCAGTTAAAGATTATCGTATCGTACCTAACGGTACGGGCATGCAATATGTTGGTAAATAATACCGCAGAGAAATCTTTCAGAACGGCATGTCAGTTAAAGAACGATAATCTTTAACTGACATGCCGGTGAGAACACATGTTCCCGTATACATTGACGAAGAGCAGGCGCGCAATATATCTTTTTAGCGGGAAATTCCAGGACAGTGATTGGATGGTTTAGGCATATCGTAAAATCAGACCCTAGGACCCAGGACCTTAAGTGCTAACATTGAAAGGTCTTTACCCCGATAAGACAATAGTTGATCACAGTTGACTGTCATCAGCGCATCATGAAGACACATCAACTGTCAAATGCGCCTTTGTGCCTACTACAGCGCTCTTCCGCATTTTATTGCAAACACCTGATTGTTAAGTTCATTAAAAAAATTAATTTTGCGCTTTTTGCAACATGTTCAGAGCAATCTAAACGCATGTGAAATTTTCGAACAAGAGTATGCAACCTCGTTTTTTTCTATTACTTTAATTTGTGTTTGATCGGTACTTTGCCAAGCTTTTATAGGTATAGAAGGTAAAACCTAAAAAACCAATGTGTGAGTAAAATTGTAAAATCCAAAATGGAGAAATGAGAAAAAAGGAGATAAGGAGTGGTCACTACCACCTGGTTACAGCCTCAAACCCAGATGGGGGGGGGGGTGGTTGTGTGTGCCCCTTGTATGTTTAGGCAGTGAGCTTGAAAATGGGCAGGAAATGATAAAAAAACAACTCATCAGCCAGAAACCCACGAGGGACATTTCGGGGCTTTAATTCGGTATGTCCGTTTCTCGTTGGCGCCCCTTGCAATCCTGCATCCAGGATCACGGTTGCAAAATAAATATATAAGCAATAAGAGTGAAAATATGATAATCAGTGGATGCCGTACCTTAGATGTAACTGTGCCTCTAGTGTAATATTTATATACTGTCAAGTTAAAGGCGCATGATGCTTCGAGAAGCGGCTTTGTCTTAATGGCCTATTTAGTGTGTACCAATTGATCTTTGAGGTTAGGCCTTCTGGTGAGGGCTAGAACCGGTGTCATTCCATATTTGTTTAAGATAAGAATCAGCTGAGATCAAGTGCCAATAATTAGTAAGGACGGAACCTATATTTATAGTTTTTATGTTGAATGGGATAACAAAAGGAAGAGCCTGTGGTTTTGGTGGAGGGGGTTCGAAGTTTAGGTACTGAGGGGTGGTTTCATTGTTGGTGGGGTTTCCTGGGAAGAGGAGCTCGTTTTGGGTGACATATGTCAGTTTACTAAATTCGGTGGCGATATCCTGAGATTCATAACCTCTTATGATTAGATTTTTTCGAAGCGTTTTGAGATGTTTGTGGAGTTCATTGTTGTCTGTGATCAAAGGTGGGTGGAGTAGAAGAATTAAGTATGTAGAAGGTTGCATATATCAGTGGGCTTCACGAATAGGGTGCTTTCCAGGAGTCCACTGTTCTTGTTAAGATAAATTATGGTGTCAAGGAAATTTATTTTTGCTCTAGATTGTTGTGCTTCAAATTTAATCGTGTTGTGCACATTATTGGTATGAGCAAGGAATTCAGTGAGGGAAGCTTCATCATATTGCCATATCATGAATATATCATCGATAAATCGTTTCCAGAGTAGAGGTTTCTTCCCCTCGGGGGCTGTGGAGAGGATATTTTGTTCAATAACAGACATAAAGATGTTTGCAAAGCTTGGGGCAAAAGGGGTACCCATGGCAGTGCCATGTGTCTGTAAATATGGCTGTCCATTGAAGGAGAAATAATTTCCTTTTAATATAAACTCAAACATTTGTTGTAGGTGTGTGGCTGGTAGAGGTAGTCCAGTGGCATAAAAATCAATTAATTCCATTATGCAGTGTAGAATGCCCTCATCCTGTGGTATATTGGTATAGAGGGATTTAGCATCCAGGATACACAGGATTATGCCCGGTGGAAAATTCTGTCTCTCTCTAAACATAATTAGGAGAAAATGATTGGTGTCTTTGACGTATGAGGGTATAGTTTTAACAAATTGGTTTTAAGAAATGGTCCAGAAATTTGGAGATTTTATCAGTGGGTGAGCCGCACCCCCAGATTGTTGGTCTGCCCGGTATGAGGTTGTTAATCTTTGGTTTGTGTATTTTTGGTAAAAGGTAGAATTCTGGGGTGTGGGATGGGGGCTTGGTTCAAGGAAATCATAGCATTGCTGTGTGAGAAGATTCCGACCTAGTAGGTGTGTTAAGAACGTTGTGGTCTGGGTGGATAGCAGCTGTGTTCCATCATATTCTAGTTTACGGTAGTGGAGGGGGTTGGACAGCTGATAGTTAGCTTCCTTAAGGTAAGCTTCTATAGACCATGCGACAAAGGCCCCCCCCCCTTTTGTCCGTGGGTTTGATGGTTATGTCCTTGCGGGTGCATAAGGTTTTAATGCTCTCAGTTTCTATTGGGGGTGAGGTTATGGGGTATGTCTTTAGCAGCTGAGCTTATGACCTTGTCGATGTCGACGAAGATTTTATCAAAATATTGTTGTAATTGAGGGCAGACATCAACAGGGGGGACCCCAAATTATTTCTTTCTAAAGGGTTCAGGTTCCGTCCTGGGGGGATGGGAGTGGAAAAAAAATAAGAGTCGCATTCGACGTATGAAGTCATTGAGTCCTTGTAAGATGAGATCATTGTCAACCGGGCAGTGACAAACGATAGCCCCCTGCTAAGCAGAGATATTTCACTTTTTGAAATGTGAGTTGAGGATAGATTGGTTTATTGGCCAGGATGGCCTTTTTGAGCAGCTTTTTATGTGCATTTTTAGTTAGTATGGCCATGTAGAGTAGCCTTTTAATGAATCATTAGAACTTTCCTGAGGGCAGCAGGGGCGCCAGCGGCCTCAAAATTGGAGGGTAAAGGAGACAGGGAGCGAAGCCGCAGAAAAATTTCAGGGTGCTTCAGATCTCAGGAAGGAACTCTATTTCAAACAAAGAAAATGCACCTTTTACACAAAGATTTAGAAAAAATTGACAGATGAGATCATTTATATGAATCCTGCCCTAACTAAGGATTTTCATGACATTTTTGGGCGGATCTCAATAACCATATTTTCCAAAATGTGGGAGGGGGGGAGGTAATTATCCCCGGTGGCTTCGCTACTGAGTGGGACAACCCAATACTAAAAATTTAATTTTTTTGGGAAGAGGGGGGGAGAGGTCGGAAAATCTCCGTCATTTTTTGAGTTTTTAAACTTTGCGGTATTTTTTTGGCTTGAATTTGATAGTTTTTGGAATTTATATTCCGATAAAAAGTGAAAAAGACCAATGTCCTCGCAAAGTGTGTATTTATTGCCTATTATAATAAATAGATAAGAAAGGCTGATGTCCCCGCAAAGTGTGTATTTACTTTATATTCCAATAAATAGTGAAATAGGCCAATGTCCTCGCAAAGTGTGTATTCATTGCCTATTAAAATAAATAGATAAGAAAGGCTGATGTCCCCGCAAAGTGTGTATTCTCTTTTGACTGAAAAAGTAGATGTTAAAGGCTAATGTCCCCAATACGTGTGTATTTACTTTATATTCCAATAAATAGTGAAATAGTGATGGAAATAAAAGGGTGATGGAAATATCTGCACCCTTTTATATGCTGATGACTTAGTTTTATTAGCTAATTCTGCTGATGATCTGCAATCCCAGTTGAACGAGCTAAACCAGTTCTGCTTGTCCATTAATATGGAGATAAATACTTCCAAAACCAAGACAATGGTTATAAGAAAAAACAAGAAAAGATCTAAGGCATGCAAAATTTGGAAATTTGGTGATAAAGAGATCAAAGAATGCAATGAGTACAAATACCTTGGAGTTACTTTTAAATCTAATGGTTCCTACAGTGCTCATGTTGATATAATTAAGCAAAAAGCTCAAAAATCTTACTTTGCTCTCTTATCCAAAAGCAACGAATGGGATGGTTTCAACCCAGGACTGTTTTTATTTTTATTTGACAGTACAATACTTCCTATTCTAAATTATGCCACTGACGTATGGGGATTTGGTACATGGGAATGCCTGGAAAAAATTCATCTTATGGCTTGCAAGTCAACCCTAGGTGTTAAAGGATCTACAACGTCTCTTGGGGTTTATGCGGAGTTGGGACGTTGTTCGTTGCTTGAACATAGACACATTAATATCTTAAAATTTTATATTCGTTTAATAAATCTTGATTCCTCCAGATATGCATACAGAGCTCTTCAAATGTTAATTAATGATGCAGATTCCGGTGTTTCTAATTGGGTCAGTATTGCCCGTTCCCTGATGACCCTTTACAGAATACATACAACCGATAACTCCACTATCGTGAAATCAAAAGTGTCTTCCCATTTTAGGTCAAAAATTATGGAAAATTTAAAAGAACAAGCTATTCTCAATAAAAAGCTTTGTACATACGCATCTTTCAAAACTGTTTATAAGTTTGAGCATTACTTAGACTTGATACCTAGCAAAAAGAAAAGATCCAACTTTGCAAAACTACGTCTTAGTGCCCACAACCTCAGGATTGAAACAGGTAGATAAGGGGAAGAATCCTATTCCTAGGATTGATAGAAAATGTCCGTATTGTCAATCTTTTAATAAAACTGCTGTGGAGGACGAAATTCATTTTTTATTAGTTTGTCCCCTTTACGAGACTGCTAGGAATTCTATGTTATCTATGATTTATTCAAAATTTCCCAGAATATCATCCCTTGACCTTTGTGATAAGTTTATTTGGTTGATGAGTCAAGAAGATACGGATTGTCTGATATCGATAGCCAATTTTATATCGCTGGCTTTTGAGTCACGGGAATCTTTTGGGAAGTCCTCTACGTGCATATCCTCGTAACGTAAACTTTCCAGCTCGTCATCATCTTTTTATCTGTTTATCTTTGTATTAGCTGTTTGCTGTTTTCTGAGATTTATTGTTAATTTGTAATTATGTTAACTTGTAAGTATAGTAATTCTGTTTGCTGTTTTCTGAGATTCATTGTTAATTTGTACTTATGTTCTGAGATTTATTATTAATTTGTAATTATGTCAACTTGTATGTATGGTAATTGTGTTGGCGATGGGCCATTTCGGCCTACAAGCCTTATATATAAAAAAGAAATAGGCCAATGTCCTCGCAAAGTGTGTATTTATTGCCTATTAAAATAAATAGATAAGAAAGGCTGATGTCCCCGCAAAGTGTGTATTTATTGCATGTTATAATAAATAGATAAGAAAGGCTGATGTCCCCGTAAAGTATGTGTAATGTTTGCCCTAGCTGGGTTTTGGTGCCATGTTAGTATGTGTTAATTCATAACTTTGATTTGCTGTCCTGTAACTATGTTGTCTAGCTGTGTCTGTACAGTTTGTGTTTGCCACGGTGATTGATGTAAACCAGAATTACATGTAAACAGATATACAACTTTTATGTAAATTATATTCAGGTCAGTGCTTCCACTTTTAAGGAAATTTCCTCAGATTAATGAAATTTGGTCCGTTTAAGGAAATTTTTAAGGAAATTGATATTTTGAGAAAATTTTGAGGAAATTTTAAATTTCATTCTTTATTTTAATTTTTTTGTGATTCCTCGCTGTTGGATCGTCAGAACAGCTTTGTTAAATCGATTTGATATGTGAATTTCCTTATGCACATGAGTGTTTTAAAGAAAATTTTCTCAGATAATCCTTTTGGACTGCTGTGTTTTTGGCGTAGGTTAGCTACTGTTAACTCTTTTTATCAGTCCACCATTCTTTGGTTAAAAAATGGTAGAGTTAAGCGAGTAGAAATGAAACGTAATTATGTTGAAGCGAAGGTAAAGCCTTCCAAAAAGTAATATGAACAAAAGTTTCATGATTCATGGCTTAACAATCCCTATATTCAAGAAATGGTTAAAGAAGATAACTAATGACAGTGGCAAATTTCAACCTTGGTGCCAAAAGGGTAAGATAAAAGTATGCTGCTCTAAAACAGCTCTAGCCATATATCAAGACTCTGCCCATAAAGAAGTTATGGCAAGGTCAGCAACATTGGAAACAACAAACAAGAAAATTGATTCCTTGCCTGGCCCAAGTGACAAGGAAGCTGCAAGGATGGAACTTAAAATTGCTAGTTTCATTGCAGAAAAAAATTTGCCTATCAATATATCCCAAGGACAAGACATTAAGCAGAGTCTCACTTGGAAAACAGAAGACAACTAACCTTATACATCAAGTTCTATTTTTTAAAAGAAGGTTGCCAAAAGCTACAAGGTAACACGATCTCCTTGATCATTGACGAGAAAAAAGATCGATCTACACAAAGTCAGCTAGCAATTCTTGGTACATATTTTGATACCGAAAAATATCAGATGCACGGCATACTTATAGACATGAGCGATAAGCTTATAGCTGAAATAAAGCTTCAATTTACCGAAAATTGTTATGTTCACTCTAAATTAAGTTTCGAACTTTCAAGAAAATATCCGAGGAAATTTCAAATGACGTCTGAGGAAATTTGAGGAAATTACAGCCTCGTTTAAGGAAACCCGCATTCTCATTTGTGGAAGCGCTGATTCAGTTGGTAATTGAGCTTGATACACATCTGAGTTACATGAAAACTTGTAGTATTTCTTGGCCTAAGTCTTCCGAACCCAAACACGCCACATATGTATATTCTTTACTAAAAAAAAGATGTTAAAGGCTAATGTCCCCATTAAGTGTGTATTTACTTTATATTCCAATAAATAGTGAAATAGGCCAATGTCCTCGCAAAGTGTGTATTTATTGCCTATTAAAATAAATAGATAAGAAAGGCTGATGTCTCCGCAAACTGTGTATTTTCTTTTGACTGAAAAAAAAGATGTTAAAGGCAAATGTCCCCATTACGTGTGTATTTACTTTATATTCCAATAAATAGTGAAATAGGCCAATGTCCTCGCAACGTGTGTATTTATTGCCTATTATAATAAATAGATAAGAAAGGCTGATGTCCCCGCAAAGTGTGTATTCTCTTTTGACTGAAAAAAAGATGTTAAAGGCAAATGTCCCCATTAAGTGTGGATTTACTTTATATTCCAATAAATAGTGAAATAGGCCAATGTCCTCGCAACGTGTGTATTTATTGCCTATTGTAATAAATAGATAAGAAAGGCTGATGTCCCCGCAAAGTGTGTATTTTCTTTTGACTGCAAAAAAGATGTTAAAGGCTAACGTCCCCATTACGTGTGTATTTACTTTATATTTCAATAAATAGTGAAATAGGCCAATGTCCTCGCAAAGTGTGTATTTATTGCCTATTATAATAAATAGATAAGAAAGGCTGATGTCCCCGCAAAGTGTGTATTTTCTTTTGACTGAAAAAGTAGATGTTAAAGGCCAATTTTCCCATTACGTGTGTATTTACGTTATATTTCAGTAAATAGTGAATAGGCCAATGTCCTTGCAACGTGTGTATTTATTGCCTATTATAATAAATAGATAAGAAAGGCTGATGTCCCCGCAAAGTGTGTATTCTCTTTTGACTGAAAAAAAGATGTTAAAGGCAAATGTCCCCATTAAGTGTGGATTTACTTTATATTCCAATAAATAGTGAAATAGGCCAATGTCCTCGCAACGTGTGTATTTATTGCCTATTGTAATAAATAGATAAGAAAGGCTGATGTCCCCGTAAAGTATGTGTAATGTTTGCCCTAGCTGGGTTTTGGTGCCATGTTAGTATGTGTTAATTCATAACTTTGATTTGCTGTCCTGTAACTATGTTGTCTAGCTGTGTCTGTACAGTTTGTGTTTGGCACGGTGATTGATCTAAACCAGAATTACATGTGATATACAACTTTTATGTAAATTATATTCAGGTCAGTGCTTCCACTTTTAAGGAAATTTCCTCAGATTAATGAAATTTGGTCCGTTTAAGGAAATTTTTAAGGAAATTGATATTTTGAGAAAATTTTGAGGAAATTTTAAATTTCATTCTTTATTTTAATTTTTTTGTGATTCCTCGCTGTTGGATCGTCAGAACAGCTTTGTTAAATCGATTTGATATGTGAATTTCCTTATACACATGAGTGTTTTAAAGAAAATTTTCTCAGATAATCCTTTTGGACTGCTGTGTTTTTGGCGTAGGTTAGCTACTGTTAACTCTTTTTATCAGTCCACCATTCTTTGGTTAAAAAATGGTAGAGTTAAGCGAGTAGAAATGAAACGTAATTATGTTGAAGCGAAGGTAAAGCCTTCCAAAAAGTAATATGAACAAAAGTTTCATGATTCATGGCTTAACAATCCCTATATTCAAGAAATGGTTAAAGAAGATAACTAATGACAGTGGCAAATTTCAACCTTGGTGCCAAAAGGGTAAGATAAAAGTATGCTGCTCTAAAACAGCTCTAGCCATATATCAAGACTCTGCCCATAAAGAAGTTATGGCAAGGTCAGCAACATTGGAAACAACAAACAAGAAAATTGATTCCTTGCCTGGCCCAAGTGACAAGGAAGCTGCAAGGATGGAACTTAAAATTGCTAGTTTCATTGCAGAAAAAAATTTGCCTATCAATATATCCCAAGGACAAGACATTAAGCAGAGTCTCACTTGGAAAACAGAAGACAACTAACCTTATACATCAAGTTCTATTTTTTAAAAGAAGGTTGCCAAAAGCTACAATGTAACACGATCTCCTTGATCATTGACGAGAAAAAAGATCGATCTACACAAAGTCAGCTAGCAATTCTTGGTACATATTTTGATACCGAAAAATATCAGATGCACGGCA
>NW_027019301.1:8136888-8174362 GCF_013076305.1 Rhopilema esculentum | reverse complement strand
CATGGTAAAGAGGTGCAATCAGGATACAGCATGGTAAAGAGATGCAATCAGGATACATCATGGTAAAGAGGTGCAATCAGGATATAGCATGGTAAAGAGATGCAATCAGGATACATCATGGTAAAGAAATGCAATCAGGATACATCATGGTTAAGAGGTGCAATCAGGATACAGCATGGTAAAGAGATGCAATCAGGATACATCATGGTAAAGAGGTGCAATCAGGATACAGCATGGTAAAGAGATGCAATCAGGATACATCATGGTAAAGAGGTGCAATCAGGATACAGCATGGTAAGGAGATGCAATCAGGATACAGCATGGTAAAGAGAAGCAATCAACATGCAGCATGGTAAAGACATGCAATCAACATGCAGCATGGTAAAGAGGTGCAATCAGGATACAGCATGGTTAAGAGGTGCAATCAACATGCAGCATGGTAAAGAGATGTAATCAGGAAACAGCATGGAAAGAGGTGCAATCAGGATACAGCATGGTAAGGAGATGCAATCAGGATACAGCATGGTAAAGAGAAGCAATCAACATGCAGCATGGTAAAGATATGCAATCAACATGCAGCATGGTAAAGAGATGCAGTCAGGATACAGCATGGTTAAGAGGTGCAATCAACATGCAGCATGGTTAAGAAATGCAATCAATATACAGCAAGGTTAAGAGGTGCATTCAGGATACAGGATGGTAAAGAGGTGCCATCAGGATATAGCATGGTAAAGAGATGCAATCAACATGCAGCATGGTAAAGAAATGCAATCAATATGCAGCATGGTAAAGAGATGCAGTCAGGATACAGCATGGTAAAGAGGTGCAATCAGGATACAGCATGGTAAGGAGATGCAATCAGGATACAGCATGGTAAAGAGATGCAATCATGATACAGCATGGTAAAGAGATGTAATCAGGATACAGCATGGTTAAGAGGTGCCATCAGGATACAGCAAGTTAAAGAGATGCAATCAGGAAACAGCATGGTAAAGAGATGTAATCAGGAAACAACATGGTAAAGAGATGCAATCAGGATACAGCATAGTAAAGAGATGCAATCAGGAAATAGCATGGTAAAGAGATGCAATCAGGATACAGCATGGTAAAGAGATGCAATCAGGATACATCATGGTTAAGAGGTGCAATCAGGATACAGCATGGTAAAGAGATGCAATCAGGATACATCATGGTAAAGAGGTGCAATCAGGATATAGCATGGTAAAGAGATGCAATCAGGATATAGCATGGTAAAGAGATGCAATCAAAGGTATACGGTTCCCAATCTGATCAACTGCTGTATAGATTTGTAGAGTAGTTCAACATGAATTAAACGCTTTACTTTATTTGAAACCACTATCACACAGGGAAATTAAATGTTTTACACATCGTTTATTGCACACTTTGATAAATATACTCTTTCCTTTTTGAAATGTTTTATCGCTAAGCAATTATATACACATACAGGAAGGTAAAATTAATTCGATTTATCGCAAGCTTAAATTATCAAATGTTGACCATACTGAGTAAGAAAGTAATGAATTTAGTTCAAATTAAAATAATTCATAATATGAGGTTGTTGAGTTGCAGGTCTTTAGTTTTATAGCTCTAAAACATGAATTTAGATTTTTGTCAGTTATATCTAAAATTACGTTAACTAGATTAATTTCTACTTCTGGGTGGCTGCATACCTTGATTTGGGGTAACGCCTGATGAAACCTTGACTGTAAAAGCAGGGAGAGTGACTCTCACCCCAGATGGTTTTGTCTTAGGAGACGTAAGTAAATGATTGGACGTGTAATATAATTCCTTTCCAGAAGGGCGCTCACTGCTAGCATGTCTATGTTTTCTTCCATTTTGGGAATTACCAGAAAAACCATTCAGATCGCATACGTTCCGATTTTCATCCACACATTCCCCTTCATAGCTTCCATCTTCTGGAACAAATATAAAGCAAAATTGCACGCTGTAAGCAATGCCAAAAATACTGCAGATAATATATACGTCGTCTGGAATCCTTTAAACCAAAAAAGGGATATTATGATGGACAATCTGCATAGTCCAATTTAAATTCGCCAAAAGATAAAGGCACACTTTTTATAAGCAAAATTTGCTGATTTCAATGATATAGGTCGAGGTGATTTTTTTCTTGCGGAACCGTCTAAAAATTTAGATTGAATATCCCATTTTCACGTTTTCGACTGTGACAAAGCGCCATTATCTGTGACGTCACAAAGTTTAGTACACGGAGGTCGTTAATTGAATTACCGTTAAAATAGCCGTAGGGGGCAATTTTAAGTCAGGGTACATATCCAATCTTTCTTAGCGCATCAAACTGTCCTTTTTGCAAAGTTTCATACTTACGTACTTATCGTACCAAAGTACGACTGAAATACGATAAGACCGTCTATTAAGACCTTGGGCGGTGTACCCTAGTCTAAAAATAGAGCAAGGGGGCAATTTTCAGATGGAGTCTTTATCTTATCATTTTCTGCGTATCAGATTGCCGTCTATTGCAATGTTTCCTGCTATTGTACCTACTTTCAGCAGACATATCAAAATAACGTAGTTTGTGGAGTCATGCGATAAAATACCCTAGTCTGAAAATAGCCCAACTGGGCAATTTTCTGTCGGGGTCTACATCCTATCTTTTTCATTAGGCACTTTAAAGGCTCTAAAAATTATTGGTAAAGAATTGTCATTATTGGTTCGGCTACACAAAATGGCATTGAAGGCAGTCATAATCACTAAAAATTATATTCACTTTCATCTTATAAATGTTTGCGTTTGACACAATAATTCTTAAAGAAATCAAAAAATTTAACCTCACACGTGGATATTTATTGGAGAATAATGAGACAAATAATCAGGAGAATTTCAGTGTCACTGCCCTGAACTTCAAGTGTTTCAAACAAATTTATGTTGAAAATTTTTGCTAGCAAACAGCGAGTCGTTAAATCAAACCACGCGTTTAAATAGTCACGCATTTATCCAATCGAGACGTCAACAAAATTCAAATTTGACAATATAGACGCCAAACGTGTGTAAAAAAGAGTAAGAGAAAAAAGAACTTGAAAAATGTATGCAATGAGAATGCATCATATGATTGTTGCTTCAAGTATATAAACGACAGCGAACAAATACATTCGACATACCTTTTTGCTTCAGGTATTTTTCTTCGTCTGTTTCATTGATGAAAACATCACTTTGTTCTTTCTTGTTGTCACCTTCGACGGCACCTTCATCCAAATAATAATCATCTTCATTGAAAGAACCAACTTTATCTATTTGATCTAATATTCTATCTGCTGTCGCATTTATAATATCAAACGCTCTTTTCAATCTACCTTCAGATTTTTCTTTCTCCTCATTGCTTATCTCGTTAGCTACAATCAATGTCTCATCTTTGACAGATTTGGGTCTGTGTGAAACCGAGGCTGGCTTCCCACAGTCCTTTTCACGAAACATCTTTGGATTTAGTCTTTTTCTGTTCGCTGCAGGAGACCTTTGCCCTTTTCTTTCCATGCAATCTTCTGAGTGCATATTTAAGTGGTCGAAATTGAAGGAAGCACTTCTCACTAATGAGGAAATACTGTACATTTAATGCCAAAGACTGAAATTATAGTTCTTCATAAATCAACCTCTTTTTCATCCGCTTTCTAAAGGATCAAAACTTATTCAACTGATGAAAGGAAAAAATTATATTATCCATTACCTGTTAGGAAAGGCCAGAAATGGCATACATTATTGAACGAGATATTATAACACCACTATCAAAATTCACATTACAGAACCAATTTCAATTTTGTTTATACTTCTAACCTGAAAAATTACTAAAAAAATGTGAGCAATCTCAAAATCAAAAACAAACTTACATAACGAATCTAAAGGAATGCTGCGTCGATTTCCTATTCTGGACATCTGAACATTCACGGGTGGAGAGGTTGGGGCATTCATTCCATGTGCAATATTTGCTGAATTGCTTCTCCCAGCAACTAAAGCATTGCAGAAAAAGTAGGAAATATGGTTATGCAAATCCAAGTCAAGAATACAATGATAGCAAAGACAATATCAAAATTTACAGTAAATGCTGCCGTCGTAGTCACCGAGTCAGTTTCGCCTTACAAAACAGCAATTACGTACATGCATGACCATGAGTTACCG
This sequence comes from Rhopilema esculentum, assembly GCF_013076305.1. The sequence goes on along the minus strand of NW_027019301.1, from coordinate 8,170,198 downwards.
ATGGGCCTATATGCTAATGGTGGATTATGTGTTATAGAATAAATTCATTCAATCTGAATGGGCACAACAAAGCGGTATCTAGGGTTTTAATTTGACTAGGAAGTTTCAAAATCACACGCACACACACCTGGTCCCATGCAAATCAACTGATGTTGTTGCGGTTTGCGAGACTGAACATAAACAGCAGGCTTTCGGGAAGGGTCGGTGTCCTTATTTCTAGACTCACTATTCGTACACACAGAGTTGCTTTGCCCGATGTTGCTAGGTACACTGTTGCTAGGCATAGTGTTCCTAAGTACAATGTTGTTTGGCAAAATTTTGCCGGGAACAGCGTTGCTAGGGGTGGGCTCATCGTCCAAATTTCCTTAAGAGCAAACAGAAATACTCAGACAACAGTGAATTTATTTGTTTCTTGAAACAAAATCAAAGAGCTACCAAAAATCCAAAGAAACCGGGTAGCATTAGAAAACTTAGCTTTTAAATGATGCAAAAAAAGGGCAATGCAAATACACAAGCCATAAGAAATCCCATAATTTTAAACCTTATCTTCGCAGAAAAAGATCATGTTAGCTGTAACTTGACATTTAAAACAAAGAAAGACACAGAAGAACAGGCCTTACCAAATTTATAACGCCTGACTCATTTACTGATTGCAAATGCCACAAATTCGCAGAAGAACAAGAATATGCTTGAATCAAAACTTCATCTTGGCCTGATCTGAATGAACAAACAGAAATTAACACGGAGTAGGGCTTACCTGACTTAAACTCAATTTTCCTTGGTATGTGCTGTTCTCTTCTAGACGCTGGAAGTAATCGCACATCGAGGATGTTTCTTCATTTTCCACGTACATTTCCGTAAGTTGCTCACTATTTATTTCGGTGAGTTGTAAATCTGTTAAAGTTGATGTTTCAACCTGGTTTTCAGCATGCGGATCAACTTTTCCACTTTGCAAAGGAATACTTTTACCGCTTTTATTTATTGTTGGCACTGGATCCACAAAAACATCATTCTGTATAGAATTCTCTTCTGAATGTCCCGAATGGTTAATTGAAGCAGAATTTTCGTGGTAATTTGTGTCAGAATTGTCAAGCTGCATCAGTCCTTGGTCTCTTATTCCTGTGCTTAGGACAGCAATACCCTGGTCCGTCCCTTCTTCGTGCTTTGAAGCGCTAGATACTCTTGCCTTTCCGTTAATGTTAATGACCATACGTCTGGGTTTAGCAATTTCTGACCCAAAGTTGCCGTTACTTGACTTCGAAACGTGACTTGACAAATGAGTGATAGCTGCCGGCGTTTCTTCTCCAAATCGATTTTCCTGTCCTATGCTGCTTCTACTGGAGTGACTATGGGCAGATTCTGAAGAATCACTCCGGATACCATGTGAAGATACACTTGGTGGTTTTGTTGTCAGCACGTAAGTATCCGGGTCGAAGTCCGGGATGCGTTCTTGAATACTTGAATAACTACTGGATGAATCCAAGGAGTCCGCCCGTTGGTCTTTATTTCGACGGACAGCCGCAGATTTATGGGTGATAGATAGGGAAGAGCTTCCTTTGGCCTTACTGGCATTATCCAGGGAGTCTCAAATTCCGCAGAATATGCTACAACTGGAAGAAAATTGCAAATTCAATAAATAGAAAAGCACTAGAATAAAAAATATAGGGGCAGGAATCACACTTTTATCCTAACATGTCGCACACCACACTACGCAAAAGCGTTGCAATGCTATCAGCAGGCAGCCCGATTTTCAAACGATGAATTTTTAAGGATTCTTTCTGAGCAGAAGTGAGGAATAACCAAGAAATCAAAGATATTTGAATAACGAACAAGAAAATTCAATGTATTTTCGAGCAGCATCATTATTAATTTTTGTTGGCCAACCTAAGAAAAACATCGTTGGTCATCGCTCGTACCCATCTATGTGTCGCCGAGGACGCAGTGCAACGCTTTTGAAAATCTTACTTTCAGATGTGCATGCAACTGCAACAACATCAGATTTAGTCCCACGTTTGAATGATATTTTGCTAGGGACAGGGTGATCACCTACAACTGATGGTAACAAAATGCGTGAGAAAGGAAAAGTGCAGTCAGCACGCGTAGCACATGAAACTGTTTAAATGTCAACCTAAGTAGCATCAAAACAACTGCTTTGAGTACAGGGGCACTAAATTCTAAATAAAAATTGGCTAAAAATTATTCATGGACAACTATAGGCAACTTTTCAGATTATAAAATATATAAATAATACCATTGTACACCACGGTCATAATAATGAATAACGGTCGCTACAAATTGCAAAAAGACGACACAACATTGCGAATTCCCTAGTCAATGCTAGAGGACAATGGAAATAAAAAAGATCTTAAAATGAAACTTTCTTATTGTCGACAAAAAACCCACGGTCTTTTCAGAGGTGATAAAACAATACAATGAACTCACCATTTTCAAGATGGGCGACAGGAGCCTGAATGACCTCATCGTCTTGAGAGTTGGAGGTTGATCTGTGTTGATTTGCGGGTCTTTGGGGAAGACCTGGCAATTATTTAAATGAAGAGTTGATCTTAAAACAAATTGATGCAAACAACGTACATACAAACAGAAATAAAAAAGAACAGCAATTCGCGTTTTGTCTTTGCATACAGAAATGTGGTTTTGGTCGTTTTAAAGCAACTTACCTTGCACTTTCGCGACAGGTGCTTGATATACAACGTCCTCCCCCGTTGACATCCTTGGTTGGTGCTGGAACCTTTTCGAATCTATAAAAAATAGAATAAATTCTGAAAACGGATACAAACAAAAAGAAAATCAAACTTAAGTAAACGATAATTGGAACTCAAATCACTATGCACTTGGGCTTACCAATTCTAACAGGAACGGGAGGAGCAAAAGAAATAGCTTGGTTCAATTGTTGGTTATTTCTAGCCAAGGGTCCATCCTTGGTAGAATGAGCATGGAGAGGCACTTGAACAGCTGGGTTTTCGGCTGGACAGACAGGGGAAAGTTCTTCTGATGGTCTTTGCCCCCTATTCAGTCCCCTGTTTAACGGCACCATTATTACAGGATTTGTTTTCGATGACGTCATCGCATCAAGCTCTGTGGATCGAAGCGTTGAAAGATTTATCATTAAGCCAAATGAAAAGTTACCAAATATAAATATGTTCTTTAAAAAACGTATGCATGCCAAAAAGAATATGGCGAGGACTCTTGGTGAATATGAAAATAAACCTCCTTAGCCGATGTTTTTTAATCACACGTCCATAAGTCATTTCATGTAAATAGGGCTTACAAATCGATTTAAGGACGAAATCAAACTGGTTAATGGCAAGTTCATTAGCTGTTACCGACAATCTTTGCAATGCAAACACAGTAAACACAAGTTGCTTTATCAGCATGGCCGTTTATTCTTTAAAATATGCCTAAAATATATAGTTTAAATATGACTTTCTCAATTGCCTTCAAATGTCTATATATCAGTGAATTAGATCGTATCATAATTTAAAAAAAAAACAAACCTTTTTCGAGAAGATCGATAGCGTCTTGCAAATCACCGGGAATCGCCTCGCTGCGTTTTTCTGCAACATTAAAACAACCTTTATCAATCCAAACAACTTTTGGCTTCAAGTCAAAATGTGCAAAATTTTATCCTATTGTCGGTCAATCCGCAGGGACAAAGCTATGAAATGCGTCAAAGTACATCACAACCGCAACGAACACCCCCAAATTTATTTTGTGATGTTCCTTGAGAAATAGATTCCAAAATTTTGGCTACTTTGCTGACCATGAAGCAGAACAATTTTCAAATGAAAAAATACTACACCTTTTTCGTCATTGTATTGTTTCTGCAGTCTCTGGAAAGACTTGGAGGGAACATGGTTGCTATATTTCAGGTATCCTGGGTCCACATTATGGACAACATTCGTATCGCTGTTGGTTTCTATTGTCTCTGAAAATACCAATCGAAATAAATCATTAATAAATCGGATTAGAGTATAAATATATTTTCCTGAATTCATTAGGTAACTAAATGTAAAGATTCTATGATTAGTAACGGTTTTCCTTTCTACGTAAAAAAGGGATACGACGTAGGCAGATGAACTGCGTTTAAGTGAATTTTGAAACGATGAACTGCCTTTGCTCGCATACTTTGTGTTTTGGAATAGAAAATCTCATGACCAGGTAATGAGAAGCAAATGCTAAACTGGCAAGCCATCAAATATGCCATCACACTACAAGGGTTGTCAACATGACACAAGCCATTTAAGTCACGAAATCAGCGTGTCTATATTTCGTCCTGGAACGTGCTCCTACAGTAAATACATGGCAAATTTGTGGAGATATTGAGAAAAACCTGACGTGCAAAAATACTTTCATGCAAGGAATTCGTTTATCTGCTCGACGTTAGCGAGTGGGTTGGAACAAGCATCCATTTAAAGAATGACCTAGACAATTGGCACGATTTCGTAGAGAAAAAGAAAGGTGGCTGCAAGCAAGACAGATGCGTTTTGTCAAAGAGTAGCGAGGTAGTTTGAGCATTTACTTACGTGGTGTGTCGTAACTATACTGCAAGGCCTGAAAAACTTTAGATGGAACCTTATTTGTGGGATTTCCAACAAATCGACCTGCACGGAGAAGTAACACTTGACGGTAAATCAAAATAACAAGTTGATGATAAAACTGTGGCTGGAGTCACTTTACAGAGAATAAACTTCAATATTATTGGCAAATGAATCAGTACGAATCACTAACCATATCCATCTTCTTCTTCGTATGCGTCTTTGTACTGGCGTTGATCGGTCCTGTACGGTTGATGACCAGATCTTTCTTCTTGCATCTGCTGGTAAACTGTAAAAAGCAAGAATACAATAGAGCTTAGTTAATGAACAGTAATTCTGCACCAAAGCATCGAAAAAATTTATCAATCTGATTAATCAATAAAACTTTTATTGTTACATCATGGTTATAAAAGATGGCATAGGAGATTTCAGGGGTACAGCAACTTGCAGTAGTAAACATGATTTTTGAACAAATCTTTGCATTTGCAAATTTCAAGAAAAATAAAATCATATTTTTAAAAAGCAAACATGTCCACGTGCTTTTGAAACATTGTTGTGAAATGCAGTAATAAAACTGAGCAGTTGTTACCTGGGTCTAATGGAGCTGCACTCTTGGTAGGATAACTGTACTGCAGAGCTTTAAAAACTTTTGATGGAACAGTGTTGGTCTGGCTGCTGCGAAACCGAACTAAAAAAAAATTAACTCATCAGCTCGTAAATAGGCCATTGCCTATTATATCACCAAAAGCAGCAACGCAGCTCAAAATAAAAAAATGACGCGAATGCATCGCAGTTTCTCGATACGTAAGAAAAGCAAATATATCAAGGAAAGACTGAAGGAAAATACCGTATTCTTCTTCGTCTTCCTGCTTTAAAGAATTCTCCTGATATCTTTTCTCTGAGAAATAAAGAGATGTTTTTGACGTTAAAACATTTAATATAACTGCAATTCATATTAAATAAAAAAATTAACACAAGGCCAATGTATTCCCAAAGCAATTAAAATCTAAAAACATCCAATTCCTTATTTCCATTAAGTCTCATTAAGTTTATCGACGAGGATGTAAAAAAGCAGCATTAATTCCTAAATATCTAGCCGCTTAATATCAAATATCCTTGAAACATGACAAATGACAATAATGCAAAGCCATTCTAATGACAAATTTATTACATAACTGCCAGCCACATGAGCTTGCTTAGGAGCTGACGTTGCAAGTGAGCATAAAAATCATATCACCATTCGATAGTTAATAATCAGAAAAAAGATTGATATACCTTTCTGTGCTCCTGGTGCATTATCTTCAGAGGAAGGGTATGCATACTGTAAAGCCTGGAATACTTTTGAAGGCACGGTTCTTGTTTGGTCACTGTGAAATCGTTCTACAAAATACCGGATATCTAAATAAGGGAACTATGCATTCAGCAACAAGCATATTTACATGCGTGGTGGAGAAAATATGCAAAAAGTCAGCTGTTGAAACGGACCCTTGGCCAAACTATGGTTTTGTTGCCACGGGCACCAAAAGGAAGGGCAAGACAATGGTAAATACTCCATTTCTAAACCTAAAGATCAGCAAAATGAAGAATCTGTAAAGGAGCAGGCAGTGAGCAGGCGAGTGGCAGGCAAGTTGATGGCAAAGGGCATGCAAGGGTCAGGCAAGGGGCATGCAAGGGTCAGGCAAGGAGCAGGCGAGGGGCAGGCAAGGAGCGGGCGAGTGACAGGCGATGGGCAGGCAAGGAGCGGGCGAGGGGCAGGCAAGTTGATGGCAAAGGGCAGGCAATGAACAGGCGAGGGGCAGGCGTTGGGCAGGCAAGGAGCGGGCGAGGGGCAGGAAAGGTGTAGGCGAGGGGCAGGAAAGGTGCGGGCGAGGGGCAGGAAAGGTGCGTAGGCGAGGGACAGGCAAAGAGCAAGCAAAGAGCAGCTATCCGCTCTGTCCGATCTCCTAACGTTTTGTCAACGTAAGTTATGTCTTGTCAACATAAGTTTGGTATTGTTTGTTTGGTATTGTTTGGTAGTTTGGTATAAGTTTGGTATTGCTCTGAAATGTCACAAGCTAGATAACAAAACTGGTCTTGAAGCAGCACTTTACCTTCTCTTTCTTCCTCTTCATAACCAAGTTGCTCATTCAACATGGCGTGAACACGTGACGGGGTTTTCGTTGCAACTTCATAGTTACTGCCTGTTGCAGACTTCAAAGCTAGTTTTTCTTTCAGACTGTTCATTACATTCATGGAGCCCATTGAGATGTCTGCAAAGAAAATCATTTTCTATGTAAAACAATCGCTCCATTGAAGTGAAATATGTTAAGAGAAAGCATCTCTGCAGGTTAATCATGATTAACTACGCCCAACTTTTATCCCTCCATAGGCAGAGCCTGAGCCAATGTTACAGTCATCAGTAAAAGTCATCATCCACAAAACACCTCTGATCATATGACATTTCGAAGAAAAGAGAGATGACCCTTTTGATTGGCATTAAAGTTTTACTAAAATTGAAATGAATGGATTAACAAGGTGTGCCGTGATATACATTTATGAAAACATCGAAAGGAATTTCTCCTTGTCCCTGCCACGAGCAATATTGCTGGCAAAATGGTTCTTCATTCCAAAATTCAAATATAAACTTCATTGCAAGGCTGTAGAGAATCTGTCTCTATGCCATTCAGCTTCAATCCGTGACGTCACATTTTCTTGATACATCTACTTTATCGGAAATGAAAGGCAACTGCACCGCTAGTGAAAGCCATGCAGAGAAAGAAGCCAGACAATGTGAATGGTCATACCTGCGGCATGAATATCGCGTGTTTCATAACTCATTTTAAAAACATGGTCCTTGTTAATGGGTGGTGCATCTAAAACAACAAAACAATGAATAAATGCAAAGGAAATATCTTGTTAAGAAGATCTGGGTGCAGCTGAGACTTAAACATATTTCATGAATAGTATGCAGCATGAGGCCTACTGGAAAACAAGATTGAAAACTCGTAAGGAGCATTAATGCAGTCAGAGATTCTTACTGGCGCGTCTTCAATTAAAAAGCGCACGGGCGTAATCCTAATCCTGACGACATAAACAAGCTGAACTGCATTGGCCTTCTTAATCAACAAAATAGCGATAAAAAAATTGTGTAGTAAACGATTCATATGAGGCTTTTCTAGCTTATTTCAAAAACCAGAAGCTTTTCAAAATAGATCTTGTACCAAATGTTGTTTCAAAATAAAATTTGCCTAGAAACGTCTTATACAAAAGATAGCTGAATAGAGATGAATTAGATTGCAAAAACATTCCACAGGAAAAAAGCTGGATAAATTTTGTTGACATGTTTCAATACAAATAAGGAAAAGGATGTTTCTGTGTTTGAAAATTCTAAACACTGTTCGATTCTTAAAGGCGTTGAGGCGCAAATTTGACTCAAATTGAGGAATGCCTTCTTAGAATTTCAAAGCTTGTGTGGTAAAAATGAGCCTGATTTGCCACTAAGTAACCGAATATGAAGGCAAAGATGTGATTACAAAAACCTGGTTAAGACTAAGCAAATTTAAGAACTCAAAACACGCTTTTAAATGAGCCGAACAGTTATCAGCATCAAACATGAAGATTAGCAGCGGTGACTTTATATTATTGTAAATGAAATCCAATGTGTGTAAGAAATATCCTAGAAGAGACTCCGAAAGCAGAGAAATACGAAGGAAAAGAAGCTGACAAAAATAAATGGATCGTCACAGTTTAAGGCCCTTTCGACGTGCAACGTTCTCGAGACCGTGGGCCAAATGTCAGTGCGTTTTTTATTTGAAATAGCTATCCCTTTACCCATCTGATGTGACATTGCAGGGTAATAGATTAAACGGCGTAGATAGCAATAGGTTGTATTCAAACTATGTTGATTCGGATTGTTTGAAGAAAGAGCTTTTGGGACCAGATACACAAAGATACTGTTTAAGAAGACAAAAAAGAAGTTTAAATGAAACTAAAAAGAGAAAACATGTGTTGACAACGATGAATAAGACTTACCTTTACTAGGTACAGACATTGTGATGTTCCTATTCTTGGATTCTGCTCTTAGTCGTGGATATGAGATTCTTCGGGGTAACTTATTTGTATTCACAACTTCTGACATTTTAATCTCCTTATTCACTTAATCAACCGCAAAAACGTAAATAGAGGAATGAGTTAGCTAACTCGCTTTAAAGAACGACTGATACACGGCCGAAAGCCTGCCACATGTTGCCTAAATCTGCCATCCGACTTGGAAGTATTGCAAGGTTTTACAATTAATGCTCCAACGCGGTCACAATAAGTAATTTGATCTTAATTAAACACTGTTGTTTGCTGCTTGGACTTTCGTAAACCTTGAATAAAGTTGACTCCTTTGTTGATTTGCATAACTAAACGACACATTATTCTTTTCAATCTATTGTTTCAGGAATTCGTTTTGTTATTCTCTCTTTTGTTTAACATGTTAACTAACGGTGATTCCATACCTTCTACGCAAAGTTTCACAGATCCCAAAATTAAACTGTTAAAATTTCACACGCAAATTCAAAAACACTGACAAGTTCAATAAACCACCATCAGGTTTCGTTTTTACTTCTAATTCGCAGATGAATTGAGCTGCTTTTCAGCCCTCCGTGACGCATAAAACGGAGACTTTCCAAACTAAAATCAATGGAAATTAAACAAAAAGTGTGAGCATCCATTCAAATATTCTGCATTTTTCAAACGGGAATAATTTATGTAATATCTTTAAGAAGTTAAGCTGATTAATCTTAACTTAAGAAAATCATTTTTTTCGTCCCTATAAATGGGTGTGACAAAAGGCTATCGACCGCAAAAGGGAAGCTTGTTGTTTCTGGTAGGCCAAACTAAATCTTCTCTCAATTACGCCCTTCATTGGGATGCGAAATCGTTTGCAGGATATATGCACGTGATCAAAGTCGTCTTTAGTTTGATTGGTTGGTGGCTTGAGTCGTTTACATTTTAGTTCTTCCGGCGAGAGAATATGAAATATGTGATAACTTTTGTCCAGAGCAATAAGTTCAAAAGAAAGCTGACGCTGAAAGTATTTCCTCATTCAACAAAATTGCAAGTAAAAACGGTCACAAAGCACCTCTACTTTGATCTAAAACAGTAAATATTGACAGAATTTAATTCCTATCACAGTTCTTTTACGCAAAAAGAAGGAAATGGCCTTCTGCAGGATAAACTTCAGTGTCCCTGGTTAAATTACAACTCAACAACCCTCTGTTCTAAAGCGTCAGCTGATGGTGGAAATCCCTTACTTAAAAACAAAAATATTAGCAGAAATGTGCTTACTCTATGCTAAGATGGCCGCCAACAGAAAATTTTAATTTCAAAAAGCAACATGTGGCAGGCATTCTTACAACATCACGAGATTAAAGGTGTAGTTAATAAGAATCTAAGAGCTTTATTTGTGACCTAAGTTTAAGCTGAAAGCGAAATGACAATGAAAAGGTGGGCGAAAAGCGCCTGAACATTGGATACATGTGGGGAAAACAGGGATGTATTTGACAATCGGCCTCACTTGCTGTCATAGTTTCCCGTAATGTATTTGAGGAGAGTAAAATTCTGATTATTTTTTAAAGAAACGACAAGGATTTGTAAGGCACGCACACATTACCTTGATTAACATGTGTCAAAGGCATCTGCAAGTAGCTTGCATTTGTTTTGGCTGGGGGCCTGGTTTGGTAAGAGGGGATTAAGGGCGTTGGTGGCGGTTGTGGGATTTGGGTACTGGTGAAGTGGCTGCTGGTGCTGGGACTGATAGCTTGATGTGACGAATCATCTTGTCTAGAACAGGTTTGGCCATTATTTTGATTTTCATTCGTGGCTTCACTTCTTAAGCGTTGCTTTAGGGCATCGATAAAATCTTGAGGGGAGGACGAGGCTATGAGGACAAATTGTTATGTAAAGAATTTGATTAGCACAAGGCGCACTCTAAATAGCTAGTAACAATCTTTTCTGTTAAATAAAAGCAATGTAACCATGAAAAACGGATAAAGTACCTAATAGCATGGCTAAATGACTTTTAGCTGTTTGCTAAGCATTTAACAAATCACATATTACATGGAAATAATTAATGAGATTAAAATTAATGTTTATTTTGGTTTGATATTAAAAAAATCAAATTAAAGTAAGGAAGCTAAACTATAGATACCCTAAAGGGTTCTGCATACCTAATACCGTAGCTCCTAGGAGCCTGAAGGACAGGTCCAGAAAACTAAACTAAAAACACTTTAGAAAAAACAAATAGCTCCTGAAAACCAGGAAAATCGCGGTATCAACTGAAGCAATCGAAGGCTATCAACGCTTGGAAACTATGGCTCTGACACATACTTTAAAGATGACGACTCTTGGCACCCAACTAAGGCTTCAGAATATAAGGCTAATGGCTCCATGTTACTACACTGAGGTCTATATCTGCTACTGAATCCCTGAAGCCACTGGCACTCTCTGTAGACGAGCCAAAGATTAAGATGCTTTAGCTAGCCAAGCTAAATAACCACGTGGTTAAGATCGAAAAGTCTGCCAAGATACACTTAATAGACGGTACGAAGGAAATAAAACTCGAAAAAATACCAAAATGACACAGCGAAGTTTTTCGTGAACCTGACAAAGAACCGAACCCGATTCTACCGTCCTCAAGCTTTCTTTGAGAAAAGGTATAAAAACACCAACGAAAACAATTCTGACAGAACAATTCTGAATGAGCCAGCATCAGAAAACATTTATTGAACTCATTACGCTTGTACTCTTTATTCAATAGCTTAGGTCTTTTATCAAATTACACTCATATCAAATTCGTTCTAAGAATTAAAATTTATGTTCTTAGCGCCACTGTTAGCTCCTTACTTGACTTGGATAAGTAGTTATATCAAAGGAATGATTCAGTCTGCAATATGTGGCTGCTTTTCACGTTTCTTCATAGGTGAGGGTTATGCTTTAAACGAATTGCTTTATGTCACAATTATTTAAGGATGCCGCTAAGAATAAATAACTTACATTTTACGGCTAAATTATGAAAGTGGATGCGTGATTAAAGCGAAGCAAAAAGATGAGTTGGTGTCTCCAGAATGGCGCAGAAAAAGACGGCAGTGTGCGTGCATAATGGTGCATAAATGACTAATACGAACAGTGGCGTTGGTGACAACGGACTACTTTGACGTTTGTATACAATACCTTCCGCTTGCTCTTCGTCTAATTGTTTTTGAAGCATTTGAAACACTCGAGAAGGCACTTTGCTTTCAGAATTCAACCCTGAGTTTTCCTGGGAGACTCGGTCCTTCAAACTACTGATAACAGATTTTGAGCCTGGCGACACTAACAGAATAAGATAATTAGTAAGTTAGGTTGTCACATTTTAGAACACTTTGAATACAATGTAGAGGTGGAGGTAAATTTGAGCTTTGGAATGACGTTGCAACTAATGCAAAAACTGCATCAAAGCACGCCGCAGATAGGAGCTCTTAGAATGACTTTTACTTTAGAAGAAGTAGCAATAATGACTTAAATTAGAACAGGTTTAAGAAGTTGTTATACAATCACTGGGTGAACCATTTGATGGAATAAATTATTTGCTTCAATTTGTCAGAGTCGATGTAACATTTTTGGAAATTTGCCAGGGTCTACAAAAACTTAATAAACTAAATAGACCTTAATTAAATAACTAAACAACTATTGGTGAAGTAAATAACTAAACTTTCCCCATCTATAGTTAGTGCATTTCTGTGTACAATCTACGGGTTTCAAATATATGAATGATTATATTGTCGTTTTGTAATACCTTCCTCGTGAATATCACGGCCACTGTAGACCATACGGAATGCACCAGGATCTGAGCCTTCTGCTTAGGAAGTAAAATTTGGGCTTGTTATATTAGATATAGTATATATATACAACAATGAAACTGCTGACCTTTTGGGAGCTACAACAAGGGCTGGAGACGGAATTTCGGCTTCTGATAGTCTTGGCCATGCGAAAAGAAACCTAATGAACTGAGACTTAGTGACAAAGTTTCTAAACCCCTAAAGCAAAAACAATTTTTTGTTAAGCTAGACCTGTCTAACGCTTTAAACAATAAGACTGAAGGTTATGGTAAAAACACAAAATAATAACCAAACTAGACTACAGCTGAGGAATCTGAACTAATCTGATGAAAGACTTCAACAAAACGACATTTGTGCTTTTGGTGGCACATTGCAGAAAAATGTTTTTGAATCGAGCTATCTTACCTCTGTTGTAGTTTTCCATGCTAATTCTGAAAGATCCCACAAAGGGTTTTTCTAACGATGAAGTTAACAGATCACGTTTTCACAGAAATGTTTGCAGGACACAATAGCTGACCAGACCAACATGATATGGGTTGATGATTTCTCATCCATTATAGCTGCAGGCTTAACTACTCATAGCATTGTTGGTCAATACTGATTAAATGGCTTCACCAATGAGTCACTCACAAATACCCTAAGCGTGTCTAGGAGCCACACAATAACGAAAAAACATCCACAATACAAATCGAAGAGTCGGCCATCAAACATTCCTCGCATTAATTCTTTATCTGGCTTCAATAGCTTGGGCAAAGTAAAATCTTTGGGCCGAAATGTCGTTCGCATTCGTACCTTGGTTGTAAATTTGGAGGCTACAATCTTCCTTCACAGAACAAGGCCAAGCACTAAAGATTGCTTTGCCGACATTAGAAAGTCCTGACAAGAAGGAAGGCTTGCACCGAAAACCTCTCAAAATGATCCAAACCATAATTTTAAATTTCAGCAGAGTAAGCGGCATCATAAACAGATTCATCAGGACGATAATTTGATTGCTAAATTTTATTAGCCGCATCAAGCACAAGGATCTGTGCATACTTCACAAAAAATGAAATTTATACCAAAATAAAAAAAATAACTAAATTGTTATGCGAGTTATATGAGAAGTTAGGAGACTATTTTTATTCTGGACTGCTTATCAATTTAACATGCAAGCAAAAATTAAGGTGAAAGGATGCTCCAAACCTTCGGTTTGCGAATGTGAGGTTGGGGATGGCGATTTGCTAATGGAGGTTGCGTTGATCATTTTGAGAATATCAGAATCTTCAGCAACAGTACTCTCCGCTTTTTTGCGCTGCTCCAGCTCCTCTTTCCTAAAATCAAGTGAAGTGTTTGGTGCATTAGATTTATATCAAGCTACAAGACAAGAAAATAATTAAGTGAACCATCTGTAGCCACATTTGACTGAAAAAGACCCAATTCAAGAAGGCTCTTGAAACTGGCTTATGGAGTTCATTTTCGTGTACCAACAAACTATTGCACCCTTGAAATCATTATTTCTATCTCACAGGGCTATACAGATGTATCCTAGTTCTCCATATATTATGAAGGATACTTGGAGATTTTCCTTTGCTTGCAAAATGATGCACCTCCTGGCAGGGTATTTGGCATGACAAAGAAAGTGGCAGAGAGCAAAGTGTGCTAAGTGGATTATAGCTCCTAGGTATTTGGCCATCATTTCTTTACTAAATGAGACGGCTAAAAAAGCAACATGAACCTGCACAAGACATGAACCACATTGGTGAACTTGCAGTAAAAAGATCAAGTTTATCACTTATCTAATTACAAGTCGATAGGTTTTAGTGTCAAATTCCACGTGACTCACGTGTCATTGCTAAGACTCTAGCAAGGGTAGCAAACACACCCAATTTTTATTACTATACAGTCGCTCGGGTCCATTTGGATTGATTTGCCAACACTTAAATTAATATTTACTAAATAATGGAAAAGGCTATATGCTTCTCTATTCGACTGATACTTTTTAGAGAAACAGTGCAGTGTTCTATTTATCTTGCAATAAGTGAATCTGCGGCAAAAGCTCCGCAAAGAAATCCCATGCACAACTATTCCCAACGTTGGCTGACAGGTTGATCTTAACTGTGAAGTGAAAATGACGATGAGCTGAAACTTGCTTACTTACAAGGTTTTAAAGGCGTTTAAAATTTTATTAATTCTGGAAGTTGCTTTCTCAACAGCTTGTAACTTTGACTTGTAACACGCAGACTCTAGAGAGAACGTCCCAATGCTTGAATTCATAAAAGTACATTTTCCGACGATTATACTAGTTGGAATGTCAGAAATCCAATGTGGAATGTCGGACGAAAATGCAATGTTTACACTTTTCTGTGCTATCTTCAAAATACAGTAACATATTCTTGGCCTTTAGCCTCCTTATAAATTGGATTTTAGTCTTAAATATTACTTAACCAATGCTGCAAATGAGGACATTGCCAGAAAAGGTGGATGCTTTCGTGATAGGTAGTATCTTGATGGCGTCACAACATGAAAACGAATTAACTTTGCTAGGTTTTAGATGTAGGATACATATGCAATTTATTCTTGCCTAAGTGAAACATTTGGTTATAATTATAGCAAAATCTTCAACCACATTTATCTATAAACAAAAGGACATGGATATAATCTATGAACATTTTATCCGAGTAACAAGATGGAAATAGAATTTGAAGTTGACAGCACTTCTATTTGACTCTACTTCTTAAAAACTTCTATAATCTGGACTATTGCAGTTGTACCATAAAACAAATACATCTTATTATTAATTTTAAGTTGACTATATGGATAGGTTTCTGGATAGTTTGACAAAAGTATGGCATATATCTATATGGAATAAGGGTGGTTTTTCATAAGGTTTCAACATTGACGTTAGGAGGCTTGAAGATTAGAAGGTGTTATGAAAGACTGTTTGGCATAAAGGTAAGCTTGAAAGAGGATAGGTCAAAGAGGATCATTCTTAACTAGTCTTTGTTGTCATTGAAAAATGAAATAATGATTGATTCAATGTTTTTAGCAGCTCTTTTCATTTAATGGGGTATAACCTTTTGTAAGGTGCAACTAACTCAAAATAATTCATTTGCAATTGCAAGCTGAAACATTGTCTGATAGTCCAAAAAATATACATTCAGAATATTGCAAGCTTTTTATGCTGTGACTGTGTTTAAATATTTTATACACTATTTGGGAAAATTTTCAAAACATGTTGTGCAGTTTAACACATGACTTTTTGCTTAAACTTAGAGAATGGACAACTTTTGATGAAATGTTTGAAATCTGCAGTATCCAATCAACAATTAGCATTATTTTCAAGCAAATATGGACCTCTTTATAGAAAGGTTACAGCTATTGATAGAAAGCCCTTCTCATCACTTGGTAAACTGGCTATGGCATATTCGGCTAAAATTGTTCACTTTTGTAATGGCTACAAAACAGAGATCATAGGAAATATATAAAAGGCTAAAATTTTGCATGTGATGTCTCTCCTAAGTGGCTCTTTGTGGTAAAAAATCTATAGGCTACAAATCTTAAATATATCTGATGATTTGATATGGAATGATTCTAAATTAGCTTTCCATTATCAATTCAATTAGCTTCCCTTGACATTTTGTCCATCCTAAATAACTTGCAATGAAGTAAATGCCACATGTGCAAAAAGAAATATAAAGCAAAACAAAGATAAAGATTAAAGACTGATAAAGACCTCCAAACAATAGCACTAAGACCAGTTTATAGAAACTTTGTGGGTACTCATAAGAAGAAGCTTTGCACTGAGAATTGAGTCAACTCAGTGAGAGTACCTGAAACCAGATAAAGTGATATCATAAAAAAGTTATTTTTGATAATTCAGCACAAGAACAGGTTACTTTCATTGCTTACAAAAGCTGTAGTTGAATAGCTTATTGCACATAAGCCCTGCTTCTACTTTATCAGAAATGGTTCAATCAAGTGACGGTAATTGACATAAAACTTCTTTTTAATGCTCATTAACATTACTAAAATAAAATTTTGATGACTTACTTTTTTCTTGCATAAGCCCCTGGATCAAACTTTGGCGCTTGAGCAGGAGGTGCTGGTGAAGACTTTTGGGGTGAAACTCCCTGGGTCACTGTTGGAGAGTTGGTACCAAAGTTGAATGGTTTGGGCTTAGGATTAAAGGTGTGATCAACACTGGCAGAGTGAATAACATTTGTCTCTGTTAAGACCTTTGGGCTTCCAGCTGAACCAAATGACATAGCATTTTGATCACCAACTGAAATTCCCTTGCCTTTCCTAAAAAGGCAAATAATCTGGTAAATATTTACAATCTTGATAAAACAGCTAATGAAACAAACTTTGAAACAATGGGGGATACCTGGGGGTGAGAAGGGGGTGGTTGCCCCCCAATACTTTAAAAGTGTTTTGTTCTAAAACAATGAGAAAATGTGATTTCATCTTTGTTAAAACAATAGGCTTACCCCCAACATATTTGACCAAGGGTCTGCCCCTGCTTCTAAATATATGCTTTGTGACATGCATTTTAATTCCGGCATCTACCCCCTTCCCCATTCAAATTGTTTGCATAGATAAACAATTAACTAGTAGAGGGTTGCAAAATCTCAACACTGTCTTGAATTATAGATCCCATATTTTGTTTGTTTGTTGATTTACATTACAAAAACATTTATCAAATACATCTTTTCTAGCTAACTATGAACAAAATATACAAAACAAACTAATCTAAATCAATGAAACTTAAAGAACACTAGGTCAATTTTTTGCTGTGAAAAGAATTTATTGAAATGAGATTTCTTAAAATGTTTTCCTTAAAAGGTACCATGAAAGGTGCCACATCGCCCATTCCTTCGAAAGAATATGAATTAGGTCCTAAAAAGGCTTTCAAACAATAATGAAATGAAAAATAAATGTGATGAAATCATCCATTGTTTTTGCTCTCGTCTAATCAAAATATTTCGGAACTTAAACAAAGGTAGCATAGGTAAACAAAGGTGAATTGAGAACAGTTTTAAAATAAGCTAACAGTTTAAAGAAAACTAGCAATAGACATTGTTCTTTTCAACCCAAAATTGTTCTTTTCTTTTGAGAACATTACTGAACAAAGTGGTATGTGGTATGGTTCCTTTACAGGTCCATCCAATACTACATACCCTGGGCCAAAAAAAACTTTTTGGATTAGGAGTGGAGGGGCAAAAAGTGACTATATAGCCAGGTATTATAGAGACAAATCTAGTACTTAAGAAAAAAACTGTATGCTAACCCTGATATCTATGTAGATGAACCTTTATAAAACATTTCCCACTACCTTCCATGTTCAAGTATGTGTTTACAGCAATAAATATTAACATTTAATTCTATGTACAAGTTATGTCTATAATATCTTTAGAGAGAATTGTCAGAAATACAATAAACAAAGAATTATGAATGATACACAATCAAGTTGTTTACATCAATCCAAACTAAATGTTGACAAGCAAATAAGCCTGCCTTTATAAAATCCAATTGTTTTCAAATTTACATCTGGAATAAAACAAACTTATGATACCAAAAAGAACAATCTTACAAAAGAAAGAAAAACAATCACCTTATTTTCATATTAAGTGTTGATCCTGCATTTTTAATATGATTCTGTGCTTCCATGTGAGAAAGAGACTCCATGTTAAAGCCGTTTATTTCACAAATTATGTCACCAACCACCATTTGCTTCAAAGCTGCTTTGCTTCCAGGCGTAACCTGAACAGTAAGATAATACCATTGCCAATATCAAAAATCTTTCTAAAGTGACAAGTTTTTAAAATCTACGCTTCAAGGTCATGATTAAACTTAAAATAAAATAAACAATGGCATTAAGAGATAAGTATCAATGTAAGTCTAATTTAGGCCGACTTACCCTTGAAACGTTTAAAGGGATACCGAAGTCTTTTCCACCCTGCAGACGAAAACCCCATGGACCTCCTCCATCTAGGACGATTTCAGAAACAATGTCGGCCATTTTCAAGTACACTGCTAGCAAGCTGCTACTTTTTCACAAAGTAATACAAAATTCCAATCGTCTGTTTCCTTGTCTCTTCTCTAATTTGCAGAGAAACGACTTCGCCCACAGGAAGTGAATACATGGGTGTATTCATCAATTGACTATTGTCATTTATTGTTCTCCGTTTGTCCATATTTAGTATTTCTATCAAAACTGGTTTCCCGGCGCATCAATGTGGGCAAATCTTTATCTCGAAAAATATTCCTGTGATCACTCCACAAAAACCGCAGTATGACCTCACCTTTCCCCCGACTTTTGTCACTTGAGTTTGTGGTTTTCAGTTTTCTGAGATTTCTTAAAATGAATACAGGATCGATGCTGCGGGCAAACCCTCAAATCCAGATTGTACTAAATTTACTGCTACATTCCGTGACAAAGCAATTTTTTCATTTTATCTTGAACATAGCCTTTTCGAAGGGACGGGGGCAAACCTTTGTTTATATAACAATATTATATAACAATAGTCTTATTTTGAACAATTGCAGGTCATTGGGGCTGGAAGGCAACTGTCCCCTATTTCAAAGTGTGTAACTTCATACTTTTTGTTTCGGGGAGGGGACGGCTGCATATTTGCCCTGCAAAAAATAATTTCCATTAACAAAATTTGAAAAGGCCAAGGAGGAAAGTAAAACTACCGTAAATCCTCAAATAAGCCCCCACCTCGAATAAACCCCACCTGAAAGATCATCATTGCAAATAATCCCCCCCCCCAAGGTAACCTGTGTCCCAGACCCCTAACTTCAATGTTTCAAGTTAGGGGTATGGAGCAAAGGCTTATTCAAGAGAAGATTAATTGCAGAATAATGTCTTTTTTTAAGAAAGCCCATACAGGACAATAGCTATTCAATTTACTTCATTGAGAAAATTATTTTGTTTTATGTCGACCTTTGAGGAAAATACTAAACTTTGAAATAAGCCACACCCCCCCCCCTCGAAAAAGCCCCACACCCTCGAATAAGCCCCTCCCAATAATTATTTCCGCAAATAGGCCCCCGGGGGCTTGTTCGACAATTTACGGTATATAGAGTTTGCACCTGTTTAATTGTTAAAGAATGAAGCATCATATTGTTATTATCCTAAGACGACACATTTTTGCTTTTGACCACATTTTGATAGTTTGCTTCCGAGCACTGTCAGGTTGTGGTTCTCCTGCGGAAAAAGTGCCATTATACCTTGATAATTAGCTTAGGCCTTAAAGCATAAGCGTATGAGCCTGGGGGCTGGGGGGCGGCAGCCCTCCCCCCTTGAACATTCGTGGATTCTTCAAATAACCCAAACACTGAAAGTTACGAGTCAATATCGTTGCATTATCAAATCGACCAAGAGTGCCTTAAAAATGATAAGATAGTTTTTGAAAATTACAAGAAGCAAAGCGCTTCTGAATCTTATGGTAATAATGCAGCGATGCTTGTCCAGAAGATGTTTCAAGAAGGTTTGCATCAAGTACTGCCATTCCCGTATGAAACAACATCATTGCTAGCAACGATTCCAACTACATCTTGCTCAGCTGAAAGATCATTCAGTGGCCTTCGACGGCTGAAAACATAACTTAGGGCCAAGAACAGCTGGGAAATGTTGCACTACTTAGCATGGAGAGGAAATTTTCAAACGAAGTTTTGAAAAATGACATGAATGCGATGATTGATACATTTGGACATAGAAAGGGTCGACTCACATTTATTTTGATTGTAGCCGAATTCAAGGGTTAATAATAGTATTTTAAGTGATATTAAGTAAAATATTGGAAAATATTATACATAAGTACCCTTATTTATGAGAAACTTAGATCAAACTTTTAGACATTATAGAAGAATCTCTCAACTGACTATTTTTACTTAAGATATTTCAGTGAAAAAAAATCGTAATGTAAATATTCCTATGTCAAGTTCCTTATCATCAACAGGCTCATAAATATATGCATGCCTCTGTATTCGGGCAAATATCCTACCGCCCCCTTTATAAAAATTCAGCCGTAAGCTTATGCCTTAAAAGACAGCTTATTTTACAACAAACTTCGATGTGCACTTTGGCGTCACACTAAACGCGTGGTTGGTCACGTTAGATGTAAAATTACTATAAACTAACGCTCCTCAAGGTGCGGGTATCGAAGCTTAGCCTCAGTGCCATAAATATCATTATGGGGAAACCATCCTGCTGCAAAATACGATCCTCATCATAAACGGGGTATCGGATCAATAATACAAATCAGTGTCAAAGTGTCTTTATTTTACCCTTGAAAATACCACATGGCAATCGCATCATCCAAAGTCCTTAGAATCACTGGTAGATTATTGTAAAGAACAAAGAATTACAAAGTAAATGGTTGCAAATCCCTATTCTCGACATACAAGGGCACAATATTCCTGGAGGAAAAAGCTCTATTGCTTTGCAAAAAAGCGGGGGGGGGGGGCATGGCTCCTCTTCGTCAGAAGCCATAATACTGATCATGAGTCCCCACATGCTCGAATTTCAAAGCTCAACATGTATACAACTCAACATGTATGTCTATACGTATGAAGTCAAAGATGTAAAACAGTATAATATTTCTGTTCTGACAAACGTCCCTTGCCTTTTGGCACACTACATTAATGACAAACTGGATTCCAGACCCCTCCCGGCACAAGGCTGTGTGGCGACGCCCGATTCGCATTATACCATCTTTTCCTAGTTTTTTAGGGGTAGGGGGTTAGATAAGAAGTTCTTTCCAAATTTTATTTATGCTCGAGCACCAAATGCAGCCCTATGAATTCATCGCTGGTATAATATTCTAACCTCTTATCAATCAGACTATGGTATCTTTATATTTGTACTGAATTAAGGATCTTTCCGGACAGTCACATATTTTCAATAGCCTTACTACAAAAGTATTGTTCAACAACCTTTTCTTTACTGAACTTTTCAGGAAAGTTGATTAATTCATAACAAAATACAATAAAACCCTTGTAACCATCTGGTCTTGTGTCTATGAGCAGGTATTTCAACTTGTGAGCTCTCTAGCAATCACTACGACCAATGGGATAAATGATAGATTTGCAGCGATTTCTACAGTTTCTTGAAAAAGTGATGTGAAAAATATTAGATATCATTGAAAACCAATGTTCCCTTGTTCCTTAAAACAAATAACAATTTTCCCAAGTTTCCAATGGAAAAATAAAATTTTCACATGTTCCCGTGCCATATTTTCCAATGTTCCCTTGCTCCCATCCCTGGGGGACCCCTTTTTCTGTTTTGATGCTTCCGAGCCGATGCCTCACTTCCAGAAAACTGAAACGAGGCTCATCTGTGTTGTTGTTGTCGTGCATTCGACCGATTTCCTCTCTTTCTCCAAGCACTCTGACAAAATGGTAACTACAATTTGAATCTAACGATATCTTGAAAACGGCAATTAGTTAACTCAATCGGAGCATAAATTTTCTATGAACAACAAATATGCTCAAGTTGTATCACTTCATTTTTCTACTTTGCTTTTCTTACTACGTGTCATTGAAAGTTTTGCACACTCACCTAATATGATAGAATAGGCTGTTGTGTTTGCCGTCTCATACAAACATTTCACCACTTTCTTATATAGCTTAATTTTGGTTATTGTTATAATTAGCTTTGTTTTTGAACTGCTGTATCTCAGTGCCCTCCCTTTAACAATACTGTGTCCGTCAACTAGGACTTGAACAACCGTATAATGTTTAAACTGTTTTCTATGAATACCTAACACGACCTAGACTTTAAAAAAGGGAGATCCTGGCAGGATGATATTGATTGATAATCCCCGTGAAATTTCAAAACTGAAAGGCTAGGCGATTAATTTAATTTCAGTCTTAACCTCGTTTAACAATTTAATTGAATCGATTCGATCGGCCTACGTTTTTCATCGTCCTATTGAAAAAATTTAATGATGGTTTTATGTGCTACTTACAGGGTGACAGTACAGCCACAATCAGAACACGAAAGTATATGACCAACCGCTTGCTCCAGCGGAAACAAATGGTATGTTGGCTTAATTATACTTTAGTTTCTCCAATGGTGCGATAACTCATGTACCCATGTAAAATGATGTGCCTATGGAAAAAAATGAAAGGCAAACAAAAAGTAACATTTAAGCATTTTTTACTATTCAGTATAAATTGGTGGAATTTTTAGCAGTCCGTAAAATTGAGATTTTTCAATTTTTAAGGTTTTTCAATATTTGAAAGTTTTTCAATATTTGAAAGTTTGATAGGTATAGCCTTGTGTAGATTCTTCTAACAAATGTAAAGTCAACTCAGATTAAAGTCACACCAAATATTGCTCAAAAAGCTGTGAACTTAAGCAGACTGTGACTGTAAACAGAGCTAAATTGAATATGGTTTGCATGTTTAGGTCTAAATTTTATTTGACTAAAACCAGTAAGTGGAGTGACTATCGGTGGAATTGACTGTACTACACTAATTTTTTTATAAGAAACTGGCTATAAGAAACGAGTACTGGACAGTCAGAAAAAATTAAGAAATTCCAGTACTCGAAGCAAAAATTTAAGAAACTATTAAATTGTGATAGAACTGAGAACAAAGAAATTTTGTAAAATCCAAGAACAAGATTGCCCTGTTGGCCTGACACAAGGGATAAAAATATATTTCCCACATCTAAATACAGCATCAGAATGGAAGAAAATCTCTTGACGTGATAAAAAAGGTCACAAACATTTTATAACATCATTCATGACATCATAATTAAGAAACTCTTAAGAAACAATGAACATTGAAATTTCCAGAACATTAAGAAACTGGAGTACTCAACATTGACCTTTGTTGCTTATAAAAGGAAATGATTGTAATTTTAATAGACTGTTACACAAATTATATATAAAGTTTTTCTGTACTTTCTAGCCCTGTTTCCTTTTTTAGGTTGTTGATGTGCTCCATCCTGGTGCTGCAACTGTAAAAAAAACCGAAATAGCTGACAAGCTAGCTAAAATGTACAAAGCAACTGCAGATCGTGTTATGTGCTTTGGGTTTAAAACAGCATTTGGTGGTGGAAAAACAACTGGATTTGCTCTGATATATGACAGCATGGATGCTCTTAAGAAGTATGAACCAAAATTCAGATTAGTTAGACTTGGTATGGCAGAAAGGAAGGGAGCAACCAGAAAACAAAGAAAGGAAAGAAAGAATAGAATGAAGAAGGTTAGAGGAACAGCAAAGTCCAAAGTTGGAGCAGCAGGGAAGAAGGTATTTTGTGCCATTATTTTTGTCAGTGTTTCAATGAAGCTTAAAGGCAATCAACAGATACGAAAGGGGTTTACACCATCTTTCATTCAAAAAATTTACCCATCGATGAGCATGATTCCAGTCTAATATTGATTGACAGTAAACACTAAACTGTGCAAAAGATACAGGAAAGATTATTTTGAGGCAATAGTTTCTTCTTAGTCTCTTGCTGATGAAGATGAGACTTAATTCTCTCATGAATATACATGATATATATGTATGGCTGATGAATATACAACAGCCTGGATAACTTAATTTGATGTTTTCTAGGATAGAAACTACACTCTTTTCTTTTATAAGAACAAGAGCCTCAAAATTGATCAGAAGTTAAGAACAGATAAAGAACAAGCTGAGGCTGAGCTTCTGCAAAATGCAATTTTCAACAACGTTTTTTCTCATAATCGAAGATTTTTAGCGATGTGTGGGTGCTTTTTCAGTGAATATTTAAATTTGTTAGCAAATTAAGGCTGTACACTGTCTCTCGTCTCACTCACTTTGTTGGAAATGAGACCTTAAACCACCCTAGAGTGAAAAAGCTAGCACTCACACTGCTTACACCCTATTAGATTAAGAACAAATTAAGAACAATCCAGCCTCAGATTATCGAAAAAATTAATAACAGTCAGCCTGAACTTAAATTTACTGGTTCTTATAAAAAAGGAGTGTATCTAGCCTCAAATTTTGTTTGTTTTATTGATAACTTTTGTAGCGACTGTGTTTGAAAGTCGCCCAGTCAATATACAGTTGAGGCCCAGTCAACAATTAAGCAAGGTTTTTGTTTTTCATGCAATTATTTAATGGATTGGCTAAACACTTGATATTATCCAGTCTATTCAGCAATAGTTCATTGAATGCAGGGCAAGTGCGCATATAGTTACATCCTTTGTTTTCACAAAAGTTGTGTTGTTGTTTCCATTGCCAGAACTCTTATGAACTATTTTTTCCATTTCAGTGAGAAGCCAGCAATGATTCTGTACTGTAAAATTGTATGTTAAAATTGGTTGCAATGAAAACCTTTTGTTGCTAAAGGCTAAAATTCTTGTGTATTCTTCTATAGACAAATGAAATAATTGACTTCAAGTGTCAAATTTGAAAATGAAGCTGAATTTAGGATGGCAAAGTATTTGGGATTTAGAACATGGTAACCTTAATAGAATTTTTAAGAAAAATGTGTGTAAAGGCGATTCCAGATTACCTGAAAATTGGCTGTTACTCAGCATTCTTTGACACCTCTTCCTCGCCCTACCACTTTTTTGACATTTTCCTCTACGTTAAAAATTATTTTTTCAAAAATAAATACATTGACGGCCAGTGTCTTGCCACAAACCACTGGGTTGTTTAAAGCTATAAAGGTTTTTGTAAAATCCACCTGATACAGATTATCTGCATTTTCATCGAATTATCACCATCATCCAAGTATGCAATAATTCAAAGATTTGGTACTCTTAGGCATTTCATTTTGTTAAATCCTAACTTCTATGGCCCATAAATGTTAAGAAACAAATCACTGAG
The DNA here is from genome assembly GCF_013076305.1 of Rhopilema esculentum. The sequence goes on along the minus strand of NW_027019301.1, from coordinate 8,145,003 downwards.
CACACTCCAGAATTGTCCATTCTGCCATCGGAAAACATTTTTTAGGTAACCCAAATTTTGCCAAAAGTCTTTAATGACAACATGTTTCAGATAATTGACAGTGCCTGATCACCTTTCCATCTAGAAGTTTTTGAATCGATCTACATACAAACAAAAGAACAGCTTTTGTATAGACAGAATGACTTTGTTTCTTCTAATGAGGCGTATAGTATTCTACTCACCTCATTGGGTTTTTTTCTCTTGGAGTCCAGTGGTAATTTACATTTAGGCACACAGTTCTTATTGGACTTCTATACCATTCATTTCATTGCCTTTTTCTGAATTAAGCCTATTTCAATCAACAACTGGGTAAATATTTTCAGTCTTGTCCTTTCAGAACCTTATTCTGACCAGGGAAAGATTTTAGCAACAATGATTGGGGGGAAGTGTTAAATACTAATTGGATTGGTGGTACACCCTTCAGGTCATTGGAAAAGGATGGAACCACCCATTTTCAAAATTCAGTTTTTAACTTCAAGGTAAAGAAGATAAGAAGAAAAATAATGTAAAAGCTTGGTGTTATTTTGTTACTACTGACCAAAAATTTACAGGAGGCCACACAAATATTGGGGGGGGGGAGAGGGTTGTTCTATTTTTATGTTTATGTTGAAAGAATAGGCGTTTTTAGAATTCCTATTTTTTGAAGTTATCAGCCTGCCTGAAGTTACTCACCTTAACTTGACTCAAATTTGGCGGTTGCATAAAAGTGAACAATATTTTTGACAGCCATCTAAAATAACTTAATGAACAGATCCAAACATGTTTCAGTTTAACAATAATCTACTTTTATTTGATTCAGTGACAATACTACCCTAGCAAAGTTACAAAGCAAGTTATATTAACACAATATCTGCCAAAATGACTAGATCTTGTAGCATACAAAAATTTTCAATCTAGCTCCTCGGAGAGGGGGGCACAGGGGTCAACAGCCTCTGTTGCCTTTTGATAGAAGACGAAAGGGGGCTGAAGAAGTGCCCTTTTCATAGAAATGCCATTGACACTGTCCTTTTGTAGGAAATCAAATAGATTCATGAAATCAGGCCTTGCTCTAAGTAAAATGAAGGTGCTCCATAAAAAGAGCCCCTTAGAAACTCTAGGCGCTCTATTTCGCACCTCTAAGTAAATTTCCTTGAGAGCATCCTTCGAGACCTTTAGGAGATCGAGAGCTTCATACCAACCAGAAAGCACCATAATATGAAAAAACAAAATATGCAACAAACACTATGTTAATATAAATATAGAAATATAATAAAACAAAGTCGCAAAATTGTTCAGATTTTTCTAGATATGTAAGTTGCCATCATTTGATGAGCTTTTATCAGTGTCAGTATCACTACTGTTATGTTCAGCTTCACATATTGCTTCATCAAAACGCATGGCTTTAAATCGAACATTAAAATTTGTTTCCTTTTTTCATGTTATCCATTCTATAAGAAACGCTAGAACATCTACTACTCGCAAAAGCAAATGAAAAGCAATGCGATCATTTGGACGGAAACGTGATCGCTGATTTGCACAGGCGATTTTAAGTTATTAAGAAAAACAGAAAATAATATATACTTCAATAGAAGATTAACGCTTGCTCGAAAATCAAATAAATCTGCCGGAGAATACGCTTGATGGCCTGTGTCCTTGATGGTTATTAGAGGGTTATTAGATTTAAAATGATATCGAAAACCCAACATTGAATTTGCTGAATTTTTTCTCAAAGGGTTATCTTACGCAAATCATAATATTGCGGTCTGTTGGGAAGATTGTTTATGCTTGATCAAGTTGATTCAACAAATTCCAAAAATTTATTTTGCTTCGTGTTAATATTGATTTTACGTTTTGAGGGGCTCTATAAATCGCTCTCCAAGGCCTTTTCTGGGTGCGCTCTAGGCGCACGCGCTCGATCGAGCGCCTTTCCGGGCAAGGCCTGTGAAATCCTGACTGTAGTACCTTATTTATGACAAATTTCTCAAAATTTATAAAGAAAATTTTTATGCCAAAAGTTAGCTAGTCTTTTAGATACCAACAGAAGGTAGAAACAAAATGACAGTTATGAAAGAATTTTGGGTAGCTGGGAATTATTTTTCAAACTCCTTTTCACTAAAGCCTGTCTACCCTTGCCCTGTGGTTGTTCTGACATCCCTGTTAAAGAACCAAGTTTTAATTAAATTCTTGAATTGTGTAGTATTTTGGGCTGTCTTTATTTTGATTCTGGGAGTGAATTCCAGATTTCAGGCCCTTGGCATCTAAATGATCTGATACCTTTGTTTGTAGTACTGGGGTTTGGAAAGTCAAAAGAGGGTTTTCTGAATTGAAGGTTGTGACCTGTCGTTTTAGGTTCAAAATGGTCTTTCATGAAAACAGGATTAAGGCTTTTAAGTGTTTAATAAACATCAAGTGCTAAAACTCTATCTGAATGGTGATTGGTAGTTTCTTCTGAGTTAACAAGTAATTCTTTGTATGAAGATGAATAGTCTGAATAGGCTAGTGATTATGCCATCTCATAATTTTCTCTAGCTTATCCTTGTATTATTTATCAAATTAGATTCTAAATCAAAAACCAACTCTGCTACTGCCACTTTGACAGTTATGCTTTGAGAAATATATGAATAAAACTTAACTGTACACGAGAATAGGACAACTTCTTTGTAAATTGTTCAGGCTATACTTCAGATCAGAAACAACAACTAAAACAAGAATTTTCTGTTGGGCAGAATTAGCTAGAGAATCTACATTGTGCCAAAAGGTTTTGGCAACACATAACACAAGACATTCAACCCAAAATTGGTGGGCAACTTAACAGTGGTCAAACAATCCAACATTAGACAAAATCTCAAAACAAAAGAAACTCTTGGCATCATCAACCAACATTTTTTAATTCTGTCAAATTTCAACCAAAATCTTTATTTTCAATGTTGGGTGACCAAACATGGTGGTCAAATAATCTAACTCTTCACCAAACATGATGATAGGTGAAATGTTGGGACATTTGATCATGGCTTCTGGAGAATGTCTGATGCAAAGCACAAGTATGTTTCAAAACTTTTGTACCTGAAGATGGGTTAAAGATTTAGAAAATTACTGAAAATAAATAAGATCCTTGAACCTTTGATATTGAGACCAGAGTGACTTTGAGAAGGTTGTGATATGGGGTCAAGAACAAGGGAACAAATAAAGATACTTCAAATTATCTATCACTTTTATTCATCAATTTCAAAATTTTACAAACGACGTCCGCGTCTTCCACCCTTTCTTCTTGTGCTATCTGATGGAATAGGTGTCACATCCTCTACAATTGAAATCAAACAGGAATAAATATTTTAACAACACACAAGATCTACAGTCAAGGATCCTGACAATCGAGTCTAGGCTTTGGAAGGGAAAAACGTATGGCATAAGGAAGACTTGGTGTTGCATTTGAAAAATTTGCTCAAATGGCACTTAACTTGCCCTAATGGCTTGAGGACTGGTTTTGTGTATTGGGTTGAAGCTATTTGCCACAGCTGAATGACATGCAGAATTATTACAGGGTTTATTAACTTTGTCGGTTAAAGCTGAAAATTCAGTAAAAATCATATTAAGCCTGAATCTTGCTTTTACAACTTTGCAGCATCACTAAAAGTGAAGTGGACAAAGTCTGAGAAAATTAATTCAACCAGTAGCAGAAATATCAACAATTATAATAATTTGTTTCTTTTTGTATTTTCTACTTAGCAACCCAAGGTAGTTTTAGGACACAAAGAAGATGTGCTTATTGAGCAGCACCCTGGCCCTCCCTATTAATCTGACCACACCTTATGATTCCTACACCTGCCTAGAACATAGTTCCTGGCTGTGCAGGATCAAGAAATTTCTTGATACAAAGTTTGCTTTCACTTGATTCATGTTTTCACTTCTACGCCTGGAATGAATCTCTAATTCCCCTTTAACGGTGGCACCAAAATCTTTTAAAAATGCAGATCATATACATATATATATATATCTTAAAATGACAGACATATAAACAGCATACCTATTCTGCCAATCTTCATTCCTGACCTTGCAAGAGCTCTCAGTGCAGACTGAGCTCCAGGTCCAGGTGTCTTTGTTCTGCAAAATTCAATAAATCCTGGATCTAATTCAGCTTGACATTCATCCATATTTAATTTACGGAAAACAGATAGTAGCTGACAGATAACACTAATTTTAAACCACAAAAAGTGCGTGGAAGGAGAGGCACCCAATGCTATTGAGATAAGGAATGTGCATCTGGATGGTGAAGAAATTGAAGTGGTACAGACATTCTGCTACCTTGGTGACACTATTGGAGCCAATGGAGGGGTGTTTTTTAGCCACTGTTACCATTTAGGAAGTAATTTTTAGAACGAAAACATGTTAATGGTCTACTACGCTTGTTCAGTAACAATTTGTGTTGGGATTAAAATAACAAAGTTTTTTTGTGTGTGTTGATAGCACTTAAAAGATAAAAGATATATAATACTTTTGCACCATTAAGTTTAAAAAATTGCACAGAAAACTTCTAGCATCAATAGAACTGATATAACTGCTTTTCCACATGATTTAAAACAGAAGTTATGAATCGCACACCTAGATGAAAAGTTTTGCTCTGAGGTGCACGATTTGCCGTGCACACACTAAAATCTCTACGAAGAGGCCTGATGCAATGGTGTATGGCAGTGAAAATTGGCCAGTTATAGTTGAAGACCTATTATGCATGGAGCAAAATGACATGAGAATGATATTGTGGATGTGTAAGGTAAGCCTTAAGGATAGGCTGAGATCCATTCAACTCAGACAAAGATCAAAGCTGGTGAGTATTAGTGAGTTAATGCAGGAAAGGAGGCTTTCTTAGTTTGGTCATGTTGAGAGAAAGGATGATGATAATTGGGTGAAGAAATGCAGAATAATAAAAGAAGGAGATGTGAAAAAATGGGAGGAATTAAAATCAGATCTAAAGCAAAAACATCCAGAGAAAAAAGTGTCACAAAAGACTTGGCAAAAATAGACTGACCTGCAAGTCAATTTTAATGAACTGCCAAAATGTAAAACAGACATAAAATGAACATGATAATGATGATTAAAGTAATAAATAGACCATTTGAAAAAATAATTTCAAGCTATGGAAAAAAGTTTTTAAGGTGAAGTATCCTTATCAACCAGGCATTCGTCGGAAAGGCATGCGATCGCACGCGCACGCCTACCGCCTTCTTTTATTATGGGAGCAAAATTCATAATTATTGGTTTTGTGGGTTTTTGATATGAGATAATATATTTATCTATCCTTGGTACAATTATTTCATGCCACTTCAAAGAGGCTTAACATCTTATCAGGATTGCAGATAAAATAAAAAGATTTGAAATAACAATAGGACTAATCTACAGTGGAATCTCAATATTATGAGACCTGACCTGGTGACAAGTATAATTAATTTTCCGGCATGACAAGAGATATCTGGCCCCTTGAATTCTGCATCTGCACAACTTCTCTCGAAATATAACGAATCCCGTATATAACGAATACTCGTATATTAATGACCCTAATTGTAGTCCCTTCATCATAATTTTCCTCAATATGACAAACTTTTCCAAAACTTTTCACCGTTATTCTGGTCTACTTATTCCCGGTGTACTTATCACTATACATACATACAAAACATACATTGGCAAACATGCACTTTTAATGATGCAAAAAAAGGGGAAGAGATTTGTGCGAACGTTTGCACCTTTTCAAGGCTTAATGGCATTTCATTGAACAAATTCAAACACAGAAGACTATAACAGACATTTTTGTCCCCAAATTTTTAGAGGAACATTTAGTGTTTTGAACAAGATTTTCATTTTTGATCACTATTTTAGCGAAAGCAGCCAATTATGCGATAAAAATTGGCCGATTTGCCAATGATGCGATAAAAAATAGCAGATTATTTGCGGATTTCACTACCCCCTACAGCCCCCTCTTTAGACATCCTTATGCTTTAAATCTAGATTTAGTGAAATTTGGTTTAATGAAAAATGGGTCATCATTATCTTTTATGCATCTGGCCAGTGAGGTTCATAAAATAGCTGTTATGCTTGATAACAGAGGGCCCTCGGGGCACGGATTTACCTGCAAAAATGGCCATTACAACCAGATGAACGCCACAGCATCAATGACTCTACAGGCCCGTCGGAACCGGGGGGCTGGGGGGTAGGACCCCCCAATAATTGTCAAACTGTGGTATGTTTCCTTTATAACAGTTTACTGAATGAGAAGGGAAACAATGGGCAGCCCCCTAATATCAATTTCGTTCCCACGGATGAAACCTGCTTACGACATGGCAAACATATTTCTGTACTTGTAGTGCCGTTTTTTGTTGATATATATATTGAATAAGCTCAGTTTGTACTTGTTTAGAAAATTGCTCAGTTGCTATAATGTAGGTAGTCATGGTAAGAATTCAGCCAAGTAAGTTTCATCAAATTATTGCTATCATCATTTTCATGTTGGCAATTTCTCCGTAGAACTATCATAATTACCAAAAAGTTTTGTGAAGAAATGTCACACGCCATCACATGCCTGGATATTTTCAGGGGTGCGTTGGTTAGCAAGCCTGGTACATATTTTTCCCACAAAAGCCTGTCAACGCTGTCAAAATCTGTAATTTTTAACACAAAATGAAAATAATTATTACGGAAACTTGTATCATAATGGAGTTTTAATTCTGTTATGGATAATGACCTTATGGATAAATTTTAGTTCTGCTGTTTTTTGCCTTTCCCTAACTGCAATTTATACATGTAACTAGTTGTATACTTTACTTCAGAGTGTCTGTTAGGGTTATTGAAATATTGTCAAATTCTAAAAATGAACATACTATTAGCCTTAAGTTGAACTAATAAGAACCACAACATGTGATACATCAGAAGCAGCTTGCCAATTTCTGCTACAAAAGCTAGACAAACACCCATAAAGGCCAGTATATGTATATACCTGTTACCACCAGTGGCTCTTAATTTGATGTGGAGGGCAGTAATGCCAATTTCTTGACATCTAGCAGCAACATCCTGAGCAGCCAACATTGCAGCATATGGTGATGACTCGTCTCTGTCTGCCTTGACTTTCATGCCACCAGTAACACGGGCAATAGTTTCCCTAACACCAAAAAGCGTGAAACTATCGTCTTTGTGCAGGAATAAGGGCAAATCCTTTAAACATGTATATATACCTTCTTAAAGAAAATATGCGCGAGTGACTGATCCAGCGCTAGACCTGAACTCAAGACAAGTGACCCTGTAAGTTGTTGCCCTAAAAACTGAACAGGCTAACATTTCCCCTCAGTAAACTCTCAATTCATGACAGATTTTCACTAGAATCCAATTAATTATTCACTTAATTATATAGTTGATATTTTTATCTAGTCCAGAAACGTCAACATTTCACAATAAATTTAATGAGACAAGAAATAATCTCAAACAACTTGTTTATGCATGCCAAAAAATTCATTTAAAAATACACACCTGCCAGACAAGTCTGTTACATGCACAAATGTGTCATTGAAGGAGGCAAAAATGTGAGCAACTCCAAATATTTGTTCTCCAGCAGCAGCCTAAAAATATAAACAGCTCACCATTGCATCAAGCTTGTTTTTACATGGATTTTAATAAAAAATGAGTTTTATTAAACAAGATGTGGTGATTGTTCATGTTTCACATCATACTATGACTCTCAACCTTTGCTCCCAGATTATTGCCTTAAAGAATGTTTCCAAATCCTTCTAAAAATTGCTTATTATTTACAATTTGACCAAGAGGGTTGCAGCTTCCAAACCCAAAATCTTGATTATTATAATGATGTTTTTAAAAGATTGATCAATGATTCCTTTGCATTTTGTGACGTGAACATTCATTGATGGCTTTGGAATCTATTTGCAAACTACGTTTGAACCTTATACACTCATTTCTTTTTATAAGAAACATAGGTCGATGTTGAGTACTCCAGTTTCTTAATGTTCTGGAAATTTCAATACTCGTTGTCTCTTAAGAGTTTCTTAATTATGATGTCGTGAATGATGTTATGAAATGTTTGTGACCTTTTTTATCACTTCA